>JAOTON010000508.1:0-218193 GCA_034440635.1 Lepas anatifera
AAATGAGGCTGACAAAAACCAGAGTGTAACTCTGGCTTCTCTAGAAGATCTATAGATCTGGTTTCTAAACATCACCTGAAAGTTTTTAAAACAAAATATAACGGCGGTCCATTTGAGATCAGGGGAATACCAATGCCACTAGAGGTCACTAAAAGTCATATTTCTGAATTGTTCGTATTTGTAATTTTTGAAAGAGACAGGTTGCAGTCTTAAATTTGGTATCATAGTAATGAGCATGACCCAAGGCTTTGAATGGTATGCAACACAGCCGTGGAAGGTCATTGTTTGACATTGAACTACGGACAAGGTCCTAATGTGACTTGGAAAAATTTCGTCCAGCATATCATTTAAATCCTGTGTTCAAGACGAATAAATTAATTTCGAGCTCTGTTCTATGTCTAATGGTTCCTGACGTATGAGGGATTTTCAAAATGGTTCTAAATCTGACCAACCTTTACCCACCGTACATTTTCATAATGATGATAGTGTTCAAACTTGGCGCCAGAAAGAGAACAATAGGGTTAGGTTTCAGCGCCGTTTAATTTTCTCAGTATCACTTCCGGTTCCCGGGCGTTTACGAAAAGAGCTTCCAGGCGGTGCCGGGATATCCCCTCCTCGGGTAATTCTCCAGCTTGACGCAATTTCGTCTCAGGAAAAACTATTCAGAGCACGAGTGTCTTAGGAGAACTGATGGCACGCTCTTTTCCAGCGTTTGCCACTGCACTGTTTTCAAACAACAGGGCTGAAACCAAACACTCTACCAAAATACCAGACCCCAGAAGATTATAATATCCCCCAGCGCCGACTTTTAACGACATAGGGAAGTTTTCCAAAACCCGAAGCGACTGTTGGAGTCGCACCAGAGAGCAGGCCAGTTAATCCTGACAGGGCAGATTTAGGGGAATAGGTACTGGGTTGTGATACTATATACTAAATTGAAGAGGATTGCTAAAAGATCCAGGGTAGAAGCCCCAGTTTTGCAACTATCACTTCTTCTCTCTGGCTTCCCTGGATTTTCCTTCTAGCCATGCTGGCAGGATCGAGTTTTTTTTCTGGCATCTGATGAAATAAAGGAATGGCAAATGCCGTGGGAAAGATGATGCCCGGTGCTTGTCAGAAAGATAGATATTAGTCCTATAGAGATAGACATATAAAATTAGTTATGTTTCCTCAGTGTGTACCATATTTTCGAAATAATGTGGGCATCATCTACCCATTTCCTGAAACTAAAACATATGCAGCTATTTTGGAAAGAAACTCTTAGAGAGACTTTTTTAATATAAAGTAGAATACAACAAAGGTGGTAGTGTAAGTCACAGAGAGGGTGGTAAGACGAGCGTAGCTGTGTTTCAGGCTATGTATCTTGCTTGGATTTTAACGCGGAAGCAGTTAAAGACTTCAACACGTAAGCGGTTTTGTTGAAGCTCCCGCAAAACGTTTTTGTCCCTGTTCTTCAACACATTGGGCATCGTAGACATATTTTGAAAAATTGCATTTGAAGAGGAATGTTTTAAAACCCACATTGCCCCAATAGATGGTATAAGAAGGGCTTTCGGCCTGTCTGGTGCGATGGATTTTTCCACAACAATTTAGCTCTGTTTGCCACCCCCTGCGCGGCGCAGCTGCCACATGCGCCACGCTTCGGTTTCGAAGGCTCCTGGATCGAGGCTGACCTGTCGAAGCTTTTTCCGCGGCCGTCTCTTACCCTGGAGACAGCGGTACACTGGGAAGTGCGCCGCAGCAGTGGAATCAACGTCGTGCTAGCTGGCGGCGTACTTTTGTTAAAAAATGGGCCTGATCGGCCTTTAAAGTGATCCACCGGTCTCGTCTCTCGCCCGCGGCCCTCATGTGAGGGCTCGGCCTGTGCCGGGCGCTGCGGTTTGGGGGACCGGAGCAGCCTATGGCCCGCCAAGCGCGGTGCCACTGTCCTGCAATGGTGCCGGCAAATGAAAGCTTCCGTTTTGTACATAGTGTGAGTGCGTTGTATGAATGATAATTAGCTACTAACACAAAATGTTTACAGGAAAAGGAACGTAAAATATTTAAAAAACAAACAAAACTTAGCTCTGTTTGACAAAAACAATACTTTAGACTTACAGGTATGTAGCTGCATATGTAATTATTTTGTTCGTTTTTTTCGTGAAGTTAATTGTCTTAATTTTCACAAAGTATATATTTGAATTGGTTAACCCAGTTTATGATGGTCCCCGATACACAATACTTTGAATATATGATAGTAGTAACGATTAACCCTCGCTCCAGTGGGGGTTTCCTGAACACCCTGCTCCACTTCGGGTTTTTTTCCGGCGACACGAAAAAAGGGCGGCGCTTAGCGTCGCCATACTTAGTATTACCATGATCCTTGATCAATTTAGCAACTTTACCCCAGAATATTAAGGTTGGGTCATCTCAGTTCAAGTCACCAATGCATGTCAAGTGTCCTCACCTCCAAAATGTTTAATGGGGGCATAAGTAAGAAATGAGGGAATCTATCAAATCGAAATTGATACCACATAATGGGCCCACCGAGTACAAGCAACATAGAAGTTTCCTCATTTTTCTTATCGATGACCTAGGGGTTAGGTATTAGATCATGACCTCTCCATTTGAAATGTATAGGGAAACGGCATCAATAACAAATTGCTTTATTCTGTAAATACTACTTTGGAATATATCTGCATTCTGCAAAATCACGGTATGCTAGGCCATTTATAGGTTCATGTTGCAAGTTCGAACTTGTAGACCTCTGGAGAGGTCTTCGTGGGCAACTTAGAAGTAGTTTTACAGACTTGGGTCAGTAACTTTGCAGGAAACATGATAACAATTTTACTTTGATGCCATTACGTTCAGATTATTTCGGCAAGAACAGATAAGGATATGGATCAAAGCTGATTAGAAGGTTACCTTTAGATAAAGGATATGTGACCCAGATTAGGTGGTATGTTTTGACCTAGAATAGTCATGCTATACGGCATTCGATTTTCCGTAAATAAGAGGAAGTGAATGATGTCTAAAAAATGATTCTCACTTTAGTCTATTAGACGTTAGAGCCCAGAAAATGCTCTTCAACCTGCCACCTTTCTTTGACCTGTTATGACTCAATATTGACTTGAGCCTAAAAGCGACGGAAATAGTTTTGTCATGAATTTGTATTGACTATCCATCGGCCTTTATGTTTCCTTCCCTATTCCGCAGGGCGCTGAGCCCGGAGGGTAAGTGGGGGTGTTTGATACCCCCACCAGGGCGAAGGTCGTTCGTAGGCCCACCTATGTGGGTGTTAAGGCCTTTTACTATACACCTCCTCCCTGCAGTCCGCATCACCCCATATTGAAAATGTTAAAAATGATGCTTAACAGTCCCGCATGACAGAATGAATTGCAGATATTCCTGGCAGCTGATGTTGAAGAGTTGGCTCTCAAAATGAAGCCAGAAGCCAACTAAATGTTGCTACAGAACTTGTTTAGTAAGAGTGTATAAGAGAATAAGTGTTGCACCCTGTTAAACACAATGCTCTCATTTCTTTATTTGAGCATTGGAATAGACTATGAAATCAACAGAACCTTGCAACAAAGCTTAATGTGCTGATTTTGCAATATTTTTCGTAAGAGAATAAAAAAGTTTTCACTTTTATAACTATACTTTTTATACTATCCATTGGATAGGACTTTCGCATCGTGCCTTTGGTATCTGAGACAATACCACATGGTGAACTTGTATCAATGTTGGTCGGTCCACAGAACTTCTGTCCGCCCTGGCAACCAGCGTACCGATCCTGCTAGCCTTTTTCCGAGTTGTTATTTTTGTTTCGTAAAGTTTTCAAAATCTGGAAAAGAACTTGACATTTCTCATCGGTAATGTCCTCCCTTGCAAAAATTTTATCTTAGAAGATCTCCTTTGTACTGGATCTTGAAATGAACCTATTTCAGCTGCTCGCGCGAGATGTGCAAGCTTGTTTTACCTCATAGGCAATCTTATTTTGACTCGGATTCATTCGGATTTCACTTGAGCGGGCTGTTTTTTGATATCACCATGGACTGTATCAGTGTACAATTGTACACACATGTAGTAATTTTGACGATGGTTATGTGTGTAGAATATCAGAAACTTTCTCCTTATGCTTCAGTTTCCCTAATTTCGTCGATATTCATCATAGAAACCTGCGAGATATGTAAGGGGGAGTATACACCTGTTCTGTTATCATTCGCCTTCCCTCCAAAGAGGGAGCCGGTACTGCAGTGCCACGTCAACCGGGCTGCACATGACAACACACACACGCGCCCGTTACAATACAGAGCACGCTTCCAGCCTCCGGAGCCGGTCGATCCGCGGCTGTTCAAGACAAACAATTGGCATTGAAGCGAATTTCTAGTCTTTTGGCTGAGGCCTGGTTAGCCTTGGCTCGGCGCGCTTCCGGTACAGCATATGCTCCGAAATACCCTACGGCTGTTTGGCCCTCTCTGACTCTACTGAAAACCGGTTCCCACCCTTTTTAAGCTTGCCTGGAGAGAAGACTCATGCTGAAATTAAGCACATTATAAACGGATCGAAAACATTAAAAGGGTAAAGCTTAAGCATCACAGGGTAGAGCGAGACTTTAAGCGAAACGCCGGTTGCGTCGAGAAAGAATAAATAAATCGTTATTAAATAGGGCAGTTATCCGTGCACTTTCAGGAACAGCTTTAACCGTCTTAATGGAGGTATGCGAAAGACATAACGCTGAATATTTGAATTTAATACTTTGAAGTTTATCGACGCACTAACTGCTAAGGTCATATGATATCGCTAACTCTTTTCCTGTTGGAAAGGTTTCGGGAGCCAGCTTGCTCCTTGCCAAGGGAAGCTGCCGGGCCTTGAACCCGGGTCTGCTGAATGGAAGCCAGCTACGCTGGCAACTCCACTGCCGCGCCCCTGAATGAATATTTGAATGTATTTCGTGGAGTAGGGCATATTTATTTATTTGCAAGCCGTTTTGAATGTATTCAGCCAGGGGTGGAATCTAAATAAAATTACTTGAAATGTTTCAGGTCGGTAGAAAATATACAAAGCAACAGTTTTTGTCACTGAGCAAATTGAGTATCCGATGCCACCTATATTAGCGGTCTGCTCACATATACCGTCAGCTAAATCTTAGGGTGTTCTGACCCTTCCTTTTTGTCAAAGAAGTTATAAAGCGGCCGACCTTACTTCCTTTTCGTCGGCGATCGTCAGAAATTTCCAGATTCTTCCCTCCCTCCTTTTGACAGCAATGGCGTTTGACATGAGCAGTCACGCAGGGACGCTCGAGAACTTCTGGCTACCGGGGGTACTGGCAGTTGGTAACAGTGAACACTGGGCGTGACTACGAAACATTGACTTCCGAAAGATTGACGTACCCGCTCTTTAACTGCATAGGTTCTGCGCAGTTCTCGCTCAATAAAACAAGTCCATGACAGCTGGTAACTTGTCCCCTCCTCCCCCTGTCAGGGATTACCAGCAAAGCTGCATTCCCCTTCTTTAGTAACAGGTAGAAAATACGTGACCCTCCTTTAGTCGCTGACGTCATGTGTGAACCGTCTCTAATGCTGTGTCCCTCAGCTGAGGCTGACACTGCCGTCTGGCCCGTGTGTTGCAGGCGATACTCCACTGCAGGATGCCAGTGCCGCTGGTGGGCCGGGGGTGCTGGGAGACCCGGAGCCGTGCCCCAGTACCGCCGCTCGGCATTGGGGCAATACCCTCGACGGCTGGACTCACTGCCGTCCCGAGCCTCGACCGCTGAGCCTCGTCAGCCTGTCAGCCGGCCGCTCCGCCCTCGTCACACCAGCGCCTCGAGTCGAGCACGACGCGAAACCCGGCGCGGGCGCGCTGGCCACGCTGGAAGTGCCCGGCGCCCGGCTCTTCTGAGTGAGCTGCAGGGCCGCAGACTCTTCACACAGCGGCAGCAGCAGCAGTGTGCTGAGTCCGATCTCTAGTGGGTCGTCAGCGAGTCCGCTGTCGCCGCTGAGTCCGGACGCCGACGCTCAGCAGGGAACAGTTTCGGCCGCCCGTCTCAGCGCGTGCACGCCGGCGAGACAAGCGACACCGTGACGTCAGCGGGACATGGCGCCGTCGGAGAAGTCGGGCTGGCACACAGTCGCAGCAGCGCCGACCGCCTCGCCTCGGGCCTCTAAGTGACCTCTGCCAAGGCGTCAAGGCTCGCGATGTGTCCAACGCGGGAAGACTCCTCAGGAGTTGTGGCCCTCGGGCAGGGGATTGCAGCCAGAGGAAAGCCGCCACATGGTGGGGACAGTTCTGGTGGTGACACAACAGCACTGAAGTCGACCTCGCCCCGACGACATGAGGCTCTGAATAGCGCTGGCCCAGCATCGCTCAGCGCGTGCAGGGCTGCATGCCAGCCGAGCAGTTACCCCCCCAGACACAACTGACGAACGGTGTCCCAGTGCCCAAGCTAACGGTCCCGCGCCGGAGAGAGAACGGAATGTTCACCACCATGTCGCAGACTGCGTTACCGATACAGAGCCAAACTTTCTGGGGACGGAGGCCGAAGCAACGGTCATTGCTGCGGATGCTGGAATGCTTCAAAATGCACTAGTGAAGCTAAGTAGTGGAATACAGAAGATAGACAGCCTCGGAGAAGTGGCGGCTCTCTTCTAAAACGCAGCCTCGAGTGGCCGTTGACAAACCAAAGACGGTGTAATACAGAAATGAATGTGCAACAGAGGAGCCCAAAGCAATGCAAGCAAACATAGTTGACTTGAACGCTTCCCTCTGTTTATTCTGCTACAAAAACACAAAAAGATGTTCCGTCCCTAGAAATCTCTAGTGTGAGCAATGACACGAAGGCGGCAGAAGCTCAACCGATGAAAGAAAAAGATCATCAAAAAGAAGAAAAGGCTTCCCTGACCAGTATAAAAATCCGACGACTCGCAAGCTCATTGAAGGTGGAGTGGCGCTGGGGAAGAAATGTTGGGGCAGATTCTGCAAAAAATATCATCCAACGGACATGTTGGAGCTTGTTAAACTAGAAAATACAGTTTTCGATTCACGACGAAGGCACGCTAAACGTCGTACTAAAAAAACCAAAAAGGGTGAAATCTAAGTTCGACCTGTCCTAATCTAGCTACACAAGAGCCTTTAAAATCACCTCAACTTCTAGCCAAGAAAAAGAAAGCACTCAGCATTCAGGGAGTGGGTCTCAGCCTATGAAAGAAAATGAAACATAAACGGACGTTGGAGCAGAAGGCCCTGTTATCGTGGTTCACGATGACCTGAATAATACCGCGCGCGTCTTTTCTCGCGATAATGGGGGTGTCCATTACTGCCGATGTAACGTTACAAAACTCTTTGATTACTAACTCCGTCACTTCGAGTAGTGGAATAATGCTTTGAAGGATCTTGGAAAAAGCCCTCAAAGCAGCGCTGAATCTAAAAATGGGTCCCGGGCAAGACACAAGGAAGCTGACCAGGACTGGCCTCGATACTGAAAAAGCGGCGGAGAACTCGACAAACAACAAAAAGGAAAATATTAAACTATAAGTCAGGCTGCTGACAAACAAATTGCAGGCCCCACCGGGTCCATAAATTCGGTGCCAGCAGCAAATCAAACGGAATTGAAAATGAATAAGACGAGCAGCCGCACTGTCAAAACTGAGCTAATAAACAACACTTCTGTCCCAAACATAGCCGTGCCAACAGCAAAGGCAGATGATAGGCAATGCGTACCCAGGTCTAACGCTGATCTCACTAGAATGAATAACTCGGATGCGAAAACCACTGCTGCAAAAATTAAACCACCAGAACTATCGGGCGACAAAATGTTGCGGCACAGGCGCCATCACAGCTGCCCAAGACTACAGCAAAGGGAGAAGTGAAAGCATCTGCCAAAAAAATATCCCCTCCAAGGCTGACTTAAAAGCGCGGAGGATTCCAATCCCAGGAAAATCTGGGCGACAGAACGTGCCATTCCTCTGTGCAAGCCCCTACCGGACTTCGGGTTACCTCTACAGCCTCCCAGCCTCTGCATGTGAGAGGCGTTTCTGGGCACGCGTCAGAGATATGCAGCGCCACTTTGATCTGCGACCTGTATGTGGTTCACGCCGACGCCAGCGCCAGCCGCCGCGCGCTGGAAGTGCGCCCAGTTGGTGACGGCAAAACAACATTGAGGGCGGACCAGACGACTGCAAAACAAAACTGCTGCGCCAAGAAAAGCTGCGAGACCTCAGCGATAAACCTACCGCAGAGACTGGAGGAGCGGCAATAATCTGGATCTGGTAAATTATATAATGGTGTGGGTGTTCCACTCTTGCCGACATTGGCTTCATCCAGTCGGATCACCTTAGAGCCAGCTGCGACAAATGGAGACGTGCTGCCTGTTAGCAAACCTAGCAGTGGAACATCTACAGAAACTGATGCTAAAAAAACCTTCAAAACGAAAAGTCGTAAAGAAAAGGCAGGCAGGCGTAATACCATCTTCGAGCCAGGGGGAATCTCACGCGGAGGGTGGTGTTCAGGCAACTGACTTGCCGAAAAGGAGAACAGAGCGGTGGTACTTCAGCTGTGAAAGATGGTAAGAAAGGGGAATCATCAAAAAGTTAGAGTGCTAAAGAAGAAAGCTGATCCAGCCGCTCTAGTTAAAACAGTGGAAGAAACTTCCATGCAAAAGCCAAACATGGCGACTACAGGCAGTTGCAGCTTAAGTGTCAAAGCACTTGTACCCAGGAGGGCGATCTGCCCAAACGAAGGGCGTCCAAAGACGCCTCCCTTGGGAAACCGTTGCATATTAAAAATTCCCGTGCTAAAGGTGTGGGTTCTGAAGCGACTGGCACGGAAGATCATGGTCATCACGCTACAAGAGAAGAAAGTGGCACCAAGAAATCAACTGGCAAGTCAACTAAAAAAGGTGCTAAATCAAAGTGTGTGTCAAGCAAAAACCATGAATGATAAAATTTCACAACAATTTCATGAAAATGAGTCCCCTAAAATCCAAGCAACGAGATACTCCTGGGGACATATATTGGACATCATATGGGTGGCTCTAGAGCTAAGTCATCTCACAGTAAGACAAAGCAACTCACCAGTAAGAGCAGCTCAGCTGGCAGCAGCGGTGAAAGCTCTTCATATGCCTCCAGTGAGACAGATTCAGAGGAAGAGGAAGAGGCCTCGCCCTCTCAGTTCTGCAGCGACGAAAGATCAGGGAGGAGAAGGAGCGCGAGAGAGGCACGAAAGTTGAAAAGTTTCGTCGCCGTGGCCAGAAAAACAAGCCAAAGATGGAACGCCTGAAATGGACGACGATCCTGTGACGTGCATGAAGAACCCAGCCAACCAGCGTTTCTGCATTCTTGATGAAACAGGAGGAGTGGATGGAGAAGCATCGCCAGGAAGAGAAGATGAATGCCAGTGCGACATTGCAGCCCGATCCTGGTGGGTAACCTGGCCAAAATACTGATGGGTTAGTGAATACGTAGCTCAAGAGAAAGCTCCCTGTGTAGGAAAAGAAGCAGTCATTTGTCGCTGCGCCCAGGCTTCACACTGCCTTCTCTTCCTCATCATAATCAATTTAGTCGATTCATTTACGCTTATAAATTCATTTGAACAGCCTTTCGTACATTTAAAGCATGTTTTACCGTGTTCCATTTTTTTAACAAACAAAAATGGCGTCACTCCAGACAGCTGACGACTGCCCCACGCCAACACCTATCGACGAGCTGGATGATGCTCCGTTCGACCGTCGGCGAGGTCCCCCTTGGGGACCGCGCCCCAAATTCCGGCAGTGACAAAGTTAATGACTTCCTCTTTCCTACGCGTTCTCGGCAATGGCGCCTTCTTCGGAAAGGTATGGATCGCCTTGAATACAAAACCATAGCTACCATAATCCCTTGGCTCAAAACATTCTGATCTTATCATGTTTTGAAGAGTCAGTAAGAGCTGCGAAGAAATACTGATCATCAATCTCTTGGCTAGCACACGCACTCTCTTTTGAAGGCAGATCGCATGTCTGTGTTTATACGACCCGTTGAAGAGCGCGTTCTCAGTTTGTCTAATTAAGATGAAACATGGTACGTGTCGTTGGCAGAGTGCGTGAGGCTACAGATGAAAGATGGCGGGGAGGGGCCAGTTGTGAAAGGGGGGCTTCGGCTGGATGGTAGAAGCGGATGTCTAATGTGTATGCAGAGTAACCTGGCCCTGAGAGGAGGGCGTCCCATCCGTTGATGTTCCGTTTGCCAAGCGTTGAACAGCTGACATGCCAACAGGCAGGCATCCCAGTTCAGCGTGTGTCTCTCAACTCTTGCCAACCATTAACCAAGGTGCTCACCCTCACCACTGAGACACCATTGTGTCTTGACTGCGTGTGTATGGACAGCTAGGATTTTTGGCAAACCTTTCCCGGTTCCACATTTTCTCGATTTAATAATTAGCTCTAGAGTTAGAAGGGGATTGAGATGAGCCCTCAGGCGGATGCAAGCACGAAAATGATCCCACGCGTTCCCGGGGCTGCAGTTCCCGACCGGTTCAGTGAGTTATAATTGATCAACTAGGGTCGATGACGTCCGTCGATGAGATTTGGCTCGTGAACAGTTTGGTTTCTTGGGAAGTTGGGTCTTTCAATGTGCACACTGGAGAGTTAAAACCAACACGGCCGTGTAGTGAGAACAGACGCGCTAAGGTAAACGGATTACTCAACAAGTTCTGGGAACGTCGGAAGAATTATTGAATAGCCTTTCCATGGGACTTTTTGCTTTTAAACTAAGTTCGAAATCGAACAAAATCTCAATTTGATGAGGCATGATTATCCACTTCCCATGACAAACTGCGTGCTCCGATATATAAATGTCATTGTTTCTAGTGAATGCTTAAACAAGGATGTTTTATTAGTCTATTTATAATAAGTGAATGAAATAATCGATGCTGTAATGCTCTTGATCCGTTTTCGAGGTGATGTTGGCCCGAATGCACGGTACGAGGAACTACTTTGCCGTCAAGTGCTTGCGTAAGGACAAAATCGTTAGCGACGAGGACGTCCAGGACACCCTGACGGAGAGGAAGATTCTGACGATGGGCACAAACCACCCCTACCTCTGCCACCTGTTCTGCACGTTCCAAACTCCGGCAAGTGATCCAGGGCTCTTAACAACTAGCCAAAAAAAGAGGCGTACGGAGCTTAACAGTCTTGCTCATAAGTAATTTTTGAGATGATGATTTTGCGGTCATTGTTATGTGGTTCCAAGCGGCTGTATGGAACATTTCTCTAAATGGGGCGGAACTGATAACTCTCCTAAATTTTTTGTCGATGTACTTTATTTTTTTCTTGAATTTCATTTCTACTTTGTCCTTGCTTACCGAAAGAAACGTACTCGTTAAACCCTAAAGAACCTGTTACATGTTGTTGTCTGGATGTAGATGTGGCTTAAGGTGAAAACTCATTGAAAAGTAATGTATCCTGAGTAAGGCCTCATATCATGTTCGAGTGTCATATTTTCTGGATTAGTTGATACTTGTTTCAACAGTTTATATAAGTAAGCTAATAATAAAAGTCATGCGGTGGCGCCCGATAAAATCCTAAGAGTATACTTCAATTTTTGGTACTCTCCTTCGACTAGACCTCATCGCTTCAGCTACTGCCTAGGTGCTTATATGCTGAGCAGCGGCCGAGCGCCGTTGATGACGTCAGTGTGGCTGTATTTCAGTCTCACCTGTTCTTCGTGCTGGAGTTTCTGAACGGTGGGGACCTGAACTTCCACCTGACTCAAGCCGGCAGGTTTGACGCCGACCGCACTCGCTTCTACGCCTGCGAGCTGGTCTGCGGTCTCCGCTTCTTACACAAGAGGGGTGTTATCTACCGGTGAGGCGTGGAGCACTACTGAGGGGCTTCTGTGTCTTTGTTTCATAAATGCTCATCGAATCCAGTCTCTGTATTCCTTCAGTGGATGTGTATGTTTTTATTTTGCCAGTCTCATGCGCCCCTAAAGACGCACAATGAAATATAGCAACAGCACCAGCCGAACTAACACACTTTTAATCGGAACAGGGACAACGCACGGTACACGGCAGCACACAAGTTCACATGGGGATATGGCTGGGATCTTTCCGGACACGTGGTAAAATTGGGCTACTGTAGAAATAACTTGTTTTCTTATAAGCACAGCTATCATCTTCTCAGACCAACAAAACGAGTCTTCAGTCTCTGTACCACACTTAAATCGCACTTGCCACCACGCTTCTCAGTAGAACCCATCACAAAGCCGCTGTAGGCTGCGTAGGTGAGGTCACAGGCCACATGGTAGTAGGAAAAAGTGGTGCCAGAGTCATACTTTAACTGTTAACTGTCTAACTGTTAAGAGTCGTGTTTTAACGGTACGGGAATAACGATACAGACGGTCATGTGACATCTAAGCGCTCGTCAAGGTAGGTAGAGGTTGTGGCATGCCGAACGAAGAGTCAATTTGGTGTTCTAAAAATATTGAAGTTGTGTTCAGTGCGAACCAACAGCTAATCATTGATGAACACAACCTTGACACCATGCTAACTTAGGTATCGGGTACCCTGGTCCGGTCTCCCTGTGTCTAGAAATGTGCAAGGGCTCTTGTACCTCTCTTTCTGTTTTTGATTATTAGTTTGCAACGTGATATCTGTAAACATATATTTTGGCCTCCAACATTTTTCTGGCTGTTTTTTTTGCTCCGGCGATGTTTTTCTTCATACTGACAACTGGATATCCAACTAGGATAAGCATGGTCTCCGGTGCTGCTTAGCACAGTATCCTATCTCGGTAGATTCGGCTTCATTCTTACTGTTCCAGGAGCCTGAAACTGGACAGCGTGATGCTATTGCACTGTGGCAGGGACCCGAAGCTAAATAACCTACCGCTCTTCACTGTTCCGGGGATCTAAAACTGGATCCAGTGCTGCCATTGCACCGCTGCAAGGGCCTGAGTTGGATAGCATGCTGTTGTTCACTGCCGCAGGGATGTGAAGTTAAAAAACTTGATTTTCCCCATTGTTGCAGGGACTTGAAGCTGGATAACGTTCTCTTACTCACTATTACAGGGACCTGAAGTTGGGTAACGTGCTCTTACTCACTATTACAGGGATCTGAAGCTGGATAACGTGCTGTTACTCACTGTTTCAGGTACCTGAAGTTGGGTAACGTGCTCTTACTCACTATTACAGGGACCTGAAGCTGATAACGTGTTGTTACTCACTGTTGCAGGTACCTGAAGTTGGGTAACGTGCTCTTACTCACTATTACAGGGACCCAAAGGTGGATAACGTGCTGCTATTCACTATTACAGGGACCTGAAGCTGGATAACGTGCTGCTGGACCACGAGGGCCATGTGCGGATCGCCGACTTCGGCATGTGCAAGACGCAAATATTCCTGGACAGGACGGCTGACGCCTTCTGCGGCACGGTCGACTACATGGCCCCTGAGGTGATGCCCTGTGGTGGCGGTAGTAAGAAATAGGTGGATCTGGGGCCTGAGTCAAATTCGATGCATGGCGATATATCGGGTTTTGTCTGGGCACAAATAACCTTACTCTATACGGAATATTTCACCTCTTAAAGACACTGCTAATCCCAATCGACTTCTCTCAGACTGCAGCTGCCCCAGCTAGGTGCAGGTTAAAGTTTTTATATGTTTGAATCGTTCAATCATATAGCTCGTTTATATATCCACCCATATCCTCTTTCGTACGAAAAATCAATTATCCCACCTTTCGAGCGATGTTGAATCTGATTCGCTGTCCGAACATGAACTGGATGGTTGTCGTGTTCGTTGTAATTTAGAGGATAAAGGGAAAATTATTATGCTGCTCGTTGAGAATATGTGTCTTTGCAGGTTGTTTCAGGCAAGAACTACAACCAATCCGTCGACTGGTGGTCCTTTGGGATCATGCTGTATGAAATGTAAGTATAGTAGGCGATTTCAGTGATATATAACTCAGGTAGATATTGGTGAACTTTAAAAGCGACAAATACGGTATGAAAGTATTGCTTTCGCTTTTTTGTCACAGTTCTGAGTAAGAGGCCAAAGTGAATATTTCACTGCTTAAAACGCCTTAAGTTTTACTTCCATCGACTTGAGACCAGGTTACCGGGGTTTGGATTCCGTTGAGGACATGGTTGTACTCGTAGATTTTCGAAAGTCATCGAGGGTACCCAAAGCTGAAACAATGACCACCACATAAAAAGAGCTAACATAACATTATATTTGTTTCAGATCTCACGCATACCTTTTGAAGAGATAGAACCAATTTAAAGTCCTGAAAATGAAAAACAATAGAATCAAAAACAAGCCTTAACACTGACTCAGTCTTTCTTTGCAGGTATCCCGGTACCCTCAAAAGACTGTATATTCACACCCCTGCGTGGGAACGAAATGTATCATTTTATTGATTCATGTACTAATCTTTTTAACATATCAGCTCGATTTCCCTGCAGCTTAATTCGTTTTTTCTTGTTCTGCATACATTTTCGGAATCTTACTCGTACTCCAACAAACACGCTACCCTCACAATAATTATATTTTTGGTTTCACGACTGAAGCCCAGGTGTTGTTGAGACTTGTTTGACACACTGCGGTACGAAAAATCCCAATGTTGCCACACAATGTGAAATGTCCTTCCCCTCGTGGAGGCCCTTGATCAAAGTGCACCAGTGTTGGTAATGATAGATACCTGGTGACTAAAGAAGTGGCCCAGGTACCACATAACCGTCTGCTCCAAGATGACCCCATCGATGACGGCATGATGAGGTGGGCCGTTCACTCTGCTGGAGGAGTTTTCCGTCGCTGTATGCCGGTGGTTGTTGGCGACGGCGTGAGGTGTATGTTCACCGGTAGTACTGAAGTGTGCCCGGTTGGAAATTATTTTGTCTTCCGCACATCATGTGCCAGGAATGTGTCCTCATGATGATAAAAAATGACTGCGAGGGGGGCTGAAGACTCATGAAACTGAAACATTCCGCATTTGCTCGGAAATGGAAATTTAATTTTGTGGGTTCGCCTACTGAACCTATGTCATAACTCTCAAAATCCTTGCATTTTGATCCGGTGTCAGTTAGCTCGAATGAGGTCAATATCGATTTTTTTGCATAAAAACTGAGAGTGCGTGTGACTTTTCATGTCGTAAATATTTGGAGCTTCCTCATTGAAAACACTCAAACACTCATTCATAAGCAAAAGCGGCTCGAACTGCATGTAGCACTAGTTCATCCCACTTAAACACTCGCATTGAAGGAAGGCGGGTAATTACCCCCCTCGGTTTTTTTAAGTTTTTTGTAAATGGTTGTTTGGAAAAAAACGGATCAGCCGTACTTGCCCTACCTTTCATCTGATCATTTTTTACAGCTTTTGCCAACATTTTAAGGTTAGCTCATCTCAGGTCAGGTCACCAATACAGGTCAAGTGTCCTCATCTCCCACAAAGCACAGGGATGAATTTCTCGCTCAGGTCACTCTCCCACCAGTCAGTTGCCAGCCGACATGCATCAAGTAAATATTGAGCGCAGGGACGTCTCGGGGAATCGCTCAAGCCTGCACATGCACTGCCACTGCATGTTCCTGAGCAGCGGACTGAGCCCAACTCTCTACCAACTGAGCTACCGGGGCGACAGCTCAGTTGGTAGAGCATATAATAGGGAATATTTATCATCCTTCATTTTGACTCAACGGGTAATTCACCGCCAGTCCCAGCGGGGTTCCAATCCATGCGAATTATCTCAGTCTTCAGTGAGGCCTCATCCTTACCTCAGGCTGGACAGTGTAAACCCTGCTGTTGCCACAGGCTGGTAGACTTGACCTCTACTGATGCCGCAGGCTGGTGGGCCTGACCCCTTTCATCGGACTGGACGAGGAGGAGCTGTTCTGGGCCATCAGAAGTGAACAGCCCTACTACCCACGTTTCCTGGAGGATGACTGCACAGAGATCATCAAATGGGTGAGAATTTTATTTTTACCATTCATGAGCTTGTTTTCCAAACAAAGTTATTGAATATTTAGAAACATGGTATAAGCCTCAGGAAGGTAAGCTAAGTTTTCTTAGACACTACATAGAAGTTAGCAGAATATATGCATGTAATAAAAACACATAAGTATTTATAGAAGCATTGGAAAATTGCCAAGAAAATGAAGTCGGCCCAATCACTCGCTGGTACACGCACAGGGATCAATCCTGACACACGCTTGCACGGTGTATAGAAATGGCAGCCTTTCCGTAGCCAAAGTGCACCTCTATCTATAAATTGTCAATTCAAACCTGTTTTTAGTTATGATAGCCCTAAGAATTCCCAGTGCGAGGCGACTTCTTATTTTAGCTTTAAAAGCACGTGGATTCGTGAGACACAGTTTTCTGATAAAAGCTCGTTTTCCTCTGGCGCCCAGCCCGTCCCACCCACTCCACCTGTCCGGCCGGGCCGCAGGGATCTGGGCCCCGTACCTGTTGTTCTTTTGGCGTCGCCTGCTGCCGTTTCATAAAACGCAGTTTGTCCTTCGTTCCAGTGTAGTTGTGTTGCAAATGAAGTAAATGTATGCTGTTGGCTGAAAAGGGCTGTTTTGCCGGGTCGAGAGCAAGACAGACAAAAAATATAGGGGTATGCCAGATCCTACGCCATTTTTAAACAGAGTCCTCGTATCTGGATGGTCAATTAGGACTGAAATGAAACAGGGACTACACAAGGTAATGCATGTTTTGACAGAGTATGTAATGTGTATATACCCCCAAACGCCTTTCAGCAACGTACTTTTTGTATTAAAACAAACAGATCTTGGCCCAAAATTAATTTTCTAATGTCTAGAAACACATCGCTTTTTGCGCTCTGCGTGCTACCAACCACCCTCCAGCGTGAAGGGTGATTGTTTACTCGCATAAATACAAAGCATGTACGGCTTAACAAAGCATGTAGGTAATAGCGTACATGCTTTGTTACGCTGCCAGAAATGCTGTGTAGTTGCTGTTAAAGCGGTTTCCTGTCAATTTTTAATGACATAATGTGGTGGTACAAAAGTTAAAATTTCACAACAGTTAACTCACCCATGTCCTCTCCTTTTTATTGCATTTTTGAATTGGAAGTAGCAATAAATATCCACTTGAACACCCTCCTGACTTTTTCCGGGTGGGTTCATTTTATAGTCGTCACATATATAATCCCTCCATATCCTCCCTATCCGCTGAAGCGGCCCCGGTATTTTCCGCACCTGGGACCGGCACGTCTCTGCCACACACAGTGGCACGCTGCGGCGGGGGGAGGGGGTGGGCACGTGCTGGGCCGTTGTTTGTCGGCGGTGAGATGTTGCAGTTTGGCGTGAGTGACAGGGTGGTGGAGTCTGGGTCCCGGCCACCGGGTGGGCCACGGGACCAGCTCCAGGTTTCAACACCACTGCTTACTGCTGATTACGTCACGGCATAGAATTCAGGACCAGAGTCGTCCAAACCAATTCGGCCAATACGCTCACAAATATATTTTTGTTTAAATCCGATCTAGATCCAAACATTTTTCTAGGCATATATAATTTTGAACTTTCAGTCCGAATCTTGATCCGTATATTTCCTATATGTATTCCTGTCTAATCGTCTCCATTTGCCATAGAGTACGAGGATTCACTTGATGTCAGCCCCTTGACGGGTTCTTTCCGCCAAACGGCGTGCATTTGTTTAGAAATAGGCACCCTTCTGGGCATGGC
The DNA here is from genome assembly GCA_034440635.1 of Lepas anatifera. NCBI lineage: Eukaryota > Metazoa > Arthropoda > Thecostraca > Lepadidae > Lepas > Lepas anatifera. The sequence continues at coordinate 17,651 of JAOTON010000508.1, forward strand.
TCCACTCAGAGTATTCCTTAAATCATTGTATTTTATTTTTGTCCTCTGCCTAGTCAGGTTAAAAGGAGACGAGCGAGGCGATTCCCGAAATTTCCAAAGTGAATGGGATGTTATGGTCCTACCTACTGCGGATGGGATAGACGGGAACCTCCACCTGGTCCATACACATGACATAGGAGTATTACTCTGATGGCGAATCATACTGTTTCCTAATCCAAACTTTTCGAGGCATTCATAACATAAGCGAATCGATTAATTATTACTGTCGAATTGGTAATTTAGCTTTTCGCCCTAAAACTTGCATGCTTGAGTGTCGTGTACCACTGGTTCAATGGCACGGCAAACCCTATGGCTCGATTATGCTTTCATGAGAACACAAGAATCATACCACTCCCTATTTATCGCCCAGACAATTTGCTTGTTCATATTCCCTTTTATGTCACAGGAATAACGCATTCAAGCTCCCGTATGTGGGACCACCTATTAAAACTGCGGATAATCATTTATCTATAAGCGTTAAGACTAGAGGATCCTATGCACTATGCCTTTAATGTCTATATTATAAAACCTAGGGCCTCGGGTAGTGCAAATGTCGCACGCCTTATCAGGTCACTTTCAGAACCATGACTCTACCTCTCCCGGCCTATCTTATGTGCCGTTGGTCTCCCTTCTAAGGTATGTCCCTAAGGTAAAACCTTCTCTCTCTCTCTCTCTCTCTCTCTCTCTCTCTCTCTCTCCTGTCACTGACGTCAACGTTCACCTCCCTCAGCTGCTGGTGAAGGATCCATTGCTCCGGATGGGATCCTCTGAGTGTCCCGCCGGAGGCATCACTAGTCAGCCCTTCTTCAGGAAAGTCGACTGGATCGCCGTGGAGCGAAAACAGCTGGATCCGCCGTTTAAACCCTCCCTGGTACGCCATGCTGGGGTCCAGGAACCGATCTGTAACTCGAGTATTCGATTTACGCCCGAGATAATATAGGCTGTCGGGAAGCTAGGATAAGGAATTACATTTCAGATCATCATCATCTTACGGCACATTCTGCATTATATTAATGATTCAGAGCTAATATCATGCCATAGGGTGTTACATCTTTTGCTGTGAGTTCTAAACATAAATATTTCCTCTTTTTTGGAAAAGTGTATTTATTTTGAAGGTATCCAAAATATGAAGATGATAGGTGTTTTTTAACGGGCCTTTTAGGGGAATGACTATTTTTTCCTCATCTGGATTCGTTAGTGCTTGAAAGGGGTTCAGAAGATGCGAACCATAATTAAACTACGGGATTGCGATTTCCCTGTACCAAAATATATTGGTGTTAAGTAAACACTTCCAGCCAGAATATGATGCATTGCGGCCCCCAATTTCCATTTCAATCCTTACTTTTCATGTTGTTCCTTGAGTACTTGATCCACTTGAGAGAGTGACGAAAAGGGGCTCATAACAGAACATGGTGGGATAGCAACAGAGTTGTGCGTTTCAGAGTTTTCTTGAGCTCCACTCAACTCAACTCAAGTGCTGAGAGCGGTTGACTCAACTCCAACTCAACTCATGATCAAGAGTTTAGTGAGTCGACTCAACTCCGACTCAAGGCTTATTTCATCCGACTCAACTCTGACTCAACTCATGACTTAACTCAACTCAAACTTTGACTCGTTTTCAAAATAAAATAAATACATGATTATTACATAAATTATAATATAAAATTAAGAAATAAGTCAATAAACCAGCACAAAAACAAATGTTCAGAAAGTCCGACATAAAACTGAGGATTAATAGAAGCAAAATTAATTTATTGCCATTCAAACATTGGTTAACAATTAGCCAGCAGCCATAAATAAATTTTTAATTCTTCCAGACTGTCACTGCCCAAAAAAGCTACCACAGCAAGCTGCAATTATTTCTAAAAGGAACATTGCATATCAAAATAGGTAAAGGGAACGGAAAGGAACCTAAAAGGGCCAAAGGTTACACCAACATAAGCAAATAATTGAACCTCTATACTGTCAGAAGAGGTCCAAGCTAAAAAGCATGGTATAAACTGTATTTTTCTGGATGGTATAGGTATTGCTTTTTCTGTTAAAGAACAATGCTAGGTAATTTTTCTAAATGAAACATTAGCATGCCATGAGTTTAATCCAAATTTAAGCAATAACTACTAGAGTAGGTTCCTAGTTGCAATTGCAAATTCTAAGAACTACAGCAAACCCTAACAAATAGTATACCATATATGACAAAGGACAGAAGAAATGGTAATTTTATCAAGGTATTGGATTTTAATCTATTCATATCTTAAACCCAATCTAATTTTTAGCTTGAGAACCTCCCATACAGCACCTACACACCAATCACTCTTCGAAATTGGAGCACGGTTTCATAGAAAATTGCTAATATATAGTTTTCCAAATGCCAAGCAAGGGTCTCTGATCAGACAAGACCAGTAACATGAAATGATTCCTCCGTTTCTTGCAATAAAGGCGTCTCAACATTTTTGCCAAATCAAAGGTACAACTTTTCTATGCTAGTAGCAGTAACTGCTTTTAATAGGAAAAATGAAAAAAGCGGCGGCAGACGGCGCATTTAGAACAAAAGAAACAAGATCATATGTATGAATACAAATACTAGTATTACTTTATGAATTATCACGTGATGTTTACACTTACTGCCTTGGGGCTAGTTAAGCTTGAGCATATAATTGGTTGAATTTGTTCTTCAAAGACAGCAATGGCGCACACTATTCTCAGACGACGACGACCATTGATAACAATCAGCGACGACGCGGCGTTGTTGTATGGAGTGGTTGAAGTAAAGAAATAATTTTAAATATTGAAAATGAGAAGTTTTTGAGAGATATGAAATGTATTTTGTAGTGTGTTCCACCACTTCAAATGCTTAAGACAAGGCCAGTGATAGGAACCTGTTTAATTTTTCGAGTATATGTATTATTTGTGCCTAGGGATTTCTTCAGACCGGATGGGCCTTTTAAAAAAAGGAATTGAATCGTGTAATTATTGATATATTGAAACAAATTGAAACTTTGATTTAACACGCGCCCCGCTGCCACTCCTTTGCATGACGCACCCCGCTGGGGGACGTTTTTCGTCTCCCCTCTCCGTATCTCATTTCCCACGAAAGCTAAATAAAAATTACGAGGGGCATTCGAAAGCTCTTGACAAGACGAAGATATTTTATAAGGATAACTATTATTTCAGGTCAATATTGAGGTCAGCATAGGTCAAAGAAGGCTCCAAAGGATTACAACAAAGCAGTATACGTTTCCCTCTCTAGATCTGCCCTCAGAGGAGATAGAGCAAATATTTATGCATCATTGGATTATTCTGATCGCGGCGAATCTAATGATGTATAATATGATCTTGCTAGGTCAAATAGTCAAAATGACCTGACCTCGACCTAGGTCAGGGTCACAGAGTGACCTGGTATGGTCATGCTGCATATCAATCGACTCCCCGTGACAATATAAGCACAATGCAAGCAAATGGGAGCTTTATCTCAATTCAATGGGAAGTTATTGACAAAACAATCACTCTCTGCTCTGTGACTTGTTGTGACCTTTGAGAGGTCTGATGCTCAAAAACTCAACTTTATGGTCAATATCGTGGTAAGAATAGACGGTTTGAGGATTTTCAGCTCTATCTATCCAGTATTTACTGAAAACGAGCCCATTCTATTTTTCACCATAGACTTATAATTGGGTGACCAAAAATTTGACCCCACCTTAGGTCAACAATATCAAAATTCCGAGATAGCAGATTTGTAGACCCTAATGACATCATATTTTGGCAGTTTCAAACTGATCGATTTGCTAATGTTCCCTGGGTGCTGCTTCAAACTAGTAATTTTAGGTTTTGAGGTCGGGTCACTTGACCCTAAATAGCTCCTTGACCTGACATGACCTCAACTAAAAATTTGGTCAGATGTGCAAAATTAATCAGGAATAAGATACTGTAACTTTCGTTGTTCTGCATTTCTTCGTTTTTGAGCTATCTGGGGAAAACCAGGAGGCAGGTGAATTTTGCCCCACAGCGGGACGCGTGTTAAACAATTGAAATACTGTAGGCAAAAGGCATTTGAGGGAGGTTAAAGGAAGTTTGCAAAAGGTAGGCAAATTCAAACACTTTTCTTGACATCATATTTACCTACCCTTTGAGCCAACTTTTTTCAACTCATTTGACTCCCTGTCTTCACAACTCAACTCAACTCATTGATGTGTTGTGAACCGACTCACCTCAACTAAACTCGCATGTCAATTTTTTTACTCAACTCAACTCAACTCAGAGTCGAATGAGTCGGAATTTGAGTTAAACTCTAACTCTGACTCACGAGTCGCACAACTCTGGATAGCAAGTACTCCAGTATAGAACTAGACTGCGCCACCAGGTATGTATGTATGTACAATGTACATTGTACATAGGCGTGAGTCCATAGCCACCAGCGTTTAACCAGACTTGAACCCACACAAGCTATTGTGAGATAATTCAGGGGACGGGGCAAAAAGGTCAGCGCAGTGACCAAAAACTAGATTTTGAAGAAGATCTGTTAGATTCGGGAGGATATGGTTACCCAATTCAGCCTCTCACAGATCTGCCTCTGGAAAGGGGAGAACTTTGAACCTTTGTGTCGCATCCGAAAATAAACATGTTAACATGAACGATATGGAGAAGCTCAGATAAATAATAGAGTTTTCACTAAACCTGCCCATGCGGAGGAGTTGTTCCGAATCGTTGTTGAATGCCTCCTCTCGACAGGTCACAATGGCTGATTGCCGATACTTCGAGGAGGACTTCACCACTCTGCCGGCGCGTCTCAGTGAGATCTCCGCTGAAGACCTGCAGGCGATTCAACAGGAGAGGTTCGACGGCTTCGACTACACAAACCCCAACAACACAGACTAAGAACAACACCTTATAAAGCTTGCTGCTCCCGGCGTCAGAAACTGTCCTAGAAATCACAGTGTGGCTCTTGAGAAACAGCACAGCTGGTTTTGCGCCATCAACCTCTGATCACTGGCCGAAGTTGGATATGGTTGACTTGAGCTACTCTTCAGTTATAGAAATGTATTTACTAGGGTCGTTTACTATTTCTCCGTCTCAGAGCCTTAGAGAAACAGAATGTTTATTATGTCTGTTCGGGAAACGGTGTGTAGTAAACCACTTTTCCAAGCTTCAGAAATAAGGGGGTGCAGAGAGCGAGCAGGGGAGGGTAGATGCCCATTTATTGAGCCCGGGCATCCCTGAAATTAACTCACCCATGAAACGTCTTCGGTACCCCTTGAAATTTTATTGGTGTCCCCTGAAACATCCCTTAGCCCCGAGGTGGACCATTGGCGTCATCGCGATAACATAGGGCACCCCCATGATAGTCCATACCGCCCGAAGGTGGCTCCCTTCTGGTCCAAATGGTGTCCCCTGCCCGAGTGTCATCCTGATCGTAGATCCCTAATCTGCCTATGCGCCTCAGCCCTTGTCTACGTGTTGATGCTGGTGACTTTCTAGAAAACGTGATATATGCCTAAAGCCCTGTGGTCAATGTGCAATCGTACGAAAGGCTCCAGTTCTCTTGTGCCTATCTTCAATGGCCTCCTCCTGAGTCCGAAAATTTGGTAGGACACATAAGAGCGATGGATTTCCCTGTAGTATGCAATGCCTTCCCCGGATTCGAAGCGGATCATTTCAGCTCTTCGTAGCTTCGCCATTGATTAGCAGTGTTGAAAGGAAACGCTGATTGGTGCACGTCCTCTTGTCGAAGGAGTGCGGTGCGTCAGGAATATTGTAGGACCGACATTTTGATGCGTGAAAATCTGGTACAATGGAATGCAGTCCATTTTTGCCTGCATATGTGAATGGTCTGCATCCGTTCTGTGTGTTTTATTGATGTCATGTGTGTTTTGTCATAGGATTCAGTGCAGGGATCGATCGTGCTAGGGATCGGATATACATCAGAGCAGTCAAGTGCTGTCATTGTTTTGCGCACAGCTAGCAAGTAGAGATGAATATTTCGCAAGTAGAAATTTCATTTCTGCCACAGTGGGAGGATACTTGCGTATTTTGGGGATATGCCTGAACCACGCAGTTTTCATATGTGGCCGTTAGAAAATGTATGGTGTCCGCTTACGCTTGCAAAAAGTTCTTGATCTTTCATGGGTAGGATCATAATATACTTTCATTTGACTTGTCTAAAACTGGCAGCGGGTATAGTTGTTATGAGATTGACTTATAACATATTGGTGTCGTTTTTAGAACTTTTTGGGCACTGATCAATGAAATGAAATTAACATACGCAGTGATACCTAAGCTGTGTTTGCTTTTGTAAATTGAGTCACGCTATTTTAAAGAAGAATCGGCCTCAGACAGGGGTGGGCCCAGAGATTGCAGCTATAATGATCACCCTCTCCTTCGGAGCAAAAAGGGTAGCAACCCTTTCTAACCGGAGAGATATTGATAACGATTCATGTATCTAACCCAAAGCACAAGACAATTTTAGTGGAGGCAGGGCTTACTGAATGATCAAATGAACAGTAAAACGACGTTAACCCTATTTCCGGCAGGGGGGGCTAATATTGCCCCCCTTCAGGTTTTTCGAGAATATCTCCGAAACGGCTTGCGATAGAACTTTGAAACTTCCTGACTTTTCCTAAAACTAGTACAGGCAGGTTTTCTAAAATTATCAAGATTATATATTTACCAGGGGCGGAGCTATGGCTGGGTTTTTGGGGAGGTTCTATCCACAAACCAAGTATTATCGTATGCGATGGGTTTTTTGTAAAAGGAAGCCGTCTCTGCTGATCCTGATACCAGTTATATGGTTTTATTATATCATTTTTTATGTGAGATGATAGTGCATTCACAATTGTCACTATTTGTATTCATCAGGGGCGGTTACAGCAGTTCAAAATGGGGGGAATGTTATCAAGAAGGACTAAACGTTAGTAAGTGAGAAGACTGCTTACAGCCGTGCCAGGGCGAATACAATTGGGTATATGAAAATTCAAAATAGTTATAACCCAATTCTAAATTACCAGAGGCGTGTCCAGTCACTACACATTTTCAAAATGTATATTCCCAGCCAGTATCACCGCCGCGACTCAATATCATTGTATATTGAAAATGTGTTTCCAATCACCCCCACTCCCCACGACGAGTCCTTGATCCGCCTATGTCACCCCTTTCCCAGAGCTGCCATGGGAGGGTAAAAATTATCAGAAATTAAATTTCAACTAGTCGAGGGACTAATATACTCATGCATACCATTCGCATATTGTTGGTATGTATTTTACCCCACTGTTTTACCTTACTGCATCCGCCCCTGATGAGTTTTTCACTTTTTTCTCATTTATTTATGTGTCAAAGATGCCAAGCAGTATATGACGGCTTCTAATCCGCGTAACAAAAACTTTTTAGGTTGTATATATTTCCCCTCATAGTCCTGGTCCTGGAACTGCCATTGAATTTCGAATTTTTGCGTAACTCGAGTATATGAAAATTTTGGGTCAATTATTTGTAAATCTGAACTAGTTTTGTGAAAATCGTACAACAGAGACAAGGGTTATGGAAATCTAAAAAATACACAAAAATTGTATATTTTGTACGACCTTCTCCTAAAAAATAAAAATTTTGAAATTTTCTTTTTCAAAATAAAGTTTAGCAGCAGAGGAATCTGTGGCACTTTGAATTTTCAAAATCGGCCGGTTAGATTACGAGATCTTAGGGGGGGGCCGATATTGCCCCCCTTGCCGGAAATAGGGGTAGCCGGGAGCCTGACGGAAATAGGGTTAAAGACAGTAAGAATACTATATCCAGTCTGGAATGTACATCTCTGAGCACAAATTTTGCCCTAAGCGTGAGTAACTTAGCTTCAAAAGAAATTACGTGCCACTTCTATCTTTGGCGCCCCTTGTTTATCCCCAATACTGCATATCTGATCAGTTGTTCCTTGCTCATGAAGAACTTAATCCACCACTCCTGGTTTCTTAAAAGGATCAGCTAACTGATATTGGCCATTTCAATGCCATTCTAATACAGTGCACGATTTTCTACTAGACCAGAAGTACTCGCGAGGATGTTTTGCTGAAATGTATCTACCGGCTCGCATCATGCGATGTAAAATTTCTAACTCAATTATTCGAGTTGAGTGGGTCAATTAAACGTAATTGTCGTAGACCTAGACCAAAATCTGCTGTCGAAAGCCGTTTCAACATCTTGCATGAAACTGTGGAGACGGCAGCGTCATCACATGTATGAAAAGCTTGTATATGAGACAAATCTGACCATGCGTGTGACTATTGACTTTATACAGATGTAACTTTTTAGGTTACAAATGTGCTGTAATACATTCCACGCCTGTATTTATGAGTGAAGAACCCGCTATGTGATATATCGTTTTGATTTAGTCCTGCTTAGCCATAAACCATTTCGAAAATAAACGAGGCCGAAACGCTCAAACTTGAGTTCTTGAAGATCGAATGATCATGCGTTTTTGTTAAAAACTGACGACTTCTAGCCATTATCAGAAGGAAACACTAAGGAGTATTCTTAGGAACTAGGAAGCTAAAATTTCGAAGGCTAAATGCACACCAGATTCAGATTCTTCCTCGTAAACTACGTACTTCGAGACAATGCGCCTTTTGAAATTCCGGTTTTAAAAATTACGACCAGCCGTAATGCAGATGACTGCAAGGTTTTCACGGCTCTCTATCGCTATTGCCATGCTGCTGTTCTCACGTTTTGCCGACATTACCATCAGAGAGAGATAACGGATCCAAGGGGAGCGATGGGCGCGTTTTTCCACCCCTCCCCACACGTATTTGTAGAGCCATCCCTATGGACGGTCGGCGCCAAAGGCGCACTAAGCGCTTTAAAAGTATAAGAACTGTGCGGTGCAATTACCTTAAAACTGGCTTTAGAAAGTCAGCATGACGGAGATGTCCTGTTCTCCGGTGTCTTCTATCATTTCCGCCCGCTCACTCTTCACCACAAACCTCCATTTTGAAACACCCACCTCATAGCGAACGCCAAATATTGTGTCGAGATCGCACCGTTCGGATGGCACAAGAAGTCGACTAGATAGTATAGCCGCCCTCGCTCTTACCTCCTCCAAGAGACTTGCTCACATTAGTGGAATACTAGGTTCATCGCTGTCATATAGTGACTAATAAAAGCCTAATCTGGGGCACGTGCTCAGCTAACCCACTTGATCTGTTCGTTGATAACAAGGGTCGATGTTTAGGAAACTGGGTCTGGGATGACATTTACAGCATGCGCTACGGAACTTATACAATCGAGGGCTGCAAATGACATGCTTCGCCAATTAGGAAGTAATAATCGAGGCAGCGTTTACATCATACTGTAGGGAGCTGATTTAGTTGAAGCAGTGACAGTGCCTGGAGTCAAACAGTTGATGTTAATGGTTGTGGGGCGAAACGCAACGCAAAGGGGTTGCTACTGCATTTGCAATGGCCTGGATAGCGTGATTATTAACTGAAACGGGAGGGCGCATACCAGACCCAGTCTTTGTTGCACATGAGTCGGTGCCGAAAGCGCGGGGAACAGAGGGATGCGTCCCGTAGTTTTCATCCAACAATGTTATGATTTGAGTTAAGCTGCAGAAAAATGTGTGATATTCAACTGGAATGGATTGTGAGTCATAAGTGGCTTAAGACTGAGGAGCGTTTTGTGTTTGAGATGGCTGTTTTCTATCAATGAAGATCTGGCTATAAAGGCTGAGACAGCCCGACCTAAATGTTGTAATATAGAGCTTCACCCACAACCTTCATCTCTCCTCGCCGGTGGGGACGCTCTTGTATGCGAGTAACGAGAGCAGATGTTTCACCCTTTGGCTTTAAAATACTTAAGTACGCACCGTAAAGTGAAAAGGGACTGATCCTCCATCCACGCCATTCGTGAAGCATCACTACTCAACTGACATAGACCATCAGATCGAAATACAGGGCTTGCTAAATATGATTACTAATTTTCGAGAACAATCCTTTGCTCTGTATACCCCAGACAGTGACAAATCTAGACTTCCGTAAGTGGAGAGAGGAAACTTCCCACCAGAGAACGGCCTGTAACATGTTAAAGGTGCGTTTTGTGCATTCCAAAAGGCGATAGTTTCCCAAATTGGGCTTGTTTGGTCTGTTTAATCCCCACTCTACTAACCCTGAAATGGCTGGTTAACGTAAGTGGCTCAAGCGTATTACAGGATTTTGCAATTGAGACCTATGTGTATAACAAGTGCTGTCAGAATTTACCGTTCACGGGGTAGTTACGGAGGGGGCAAACCCTTTTTGACCTTCCCCAACGCGTACTAGTGTTTCATACTTGATCGATTGGGAAGGACCAGTCCGTTTGTGAAAGCATTCTTAAGTGTTTTTGTCCGTTCGCAAGATACGTTTTTTTTAATGAAAACACTTGACTCACTGCACCAGCTTAACACCCGCACTGGAGGGGGGTCTGGCACTAACGCGCACTGGAGGGGCCTGGTAGGCCCCCTAAGATCTCAAAAACTAAGAGGGTTAGAAAAACGCCACTTGGTAGGTGGATGCGGGCTATGGTGATCTACATGATGACCATTTTTCATTGACCTAGGTCAATATCTTCAAGGTCAAACGAGGTCGTAAAGGTCAAATATTGGCCATGCTGGGATTGATTAGTAAATGCTGTGATTATGCAGGAAAATGGCGGGAATAAGCTAAAGGCGGACAAGGTTCATAGAGAAGAGGTCTCAAAGAGGCTTCCCCACAACTTTTGGGTCAAGGTCATTCAAGGTCATTGACCTTTAAGGTCACCATATGGTATACTACTTATTATTTACACTTTGACTAACACTGTAGCCACTGTTTGGCGGGAAATGAGGATTGACCTTTCCCAATGACCTTTGACCTTGACCTTTGACCTTTACCTTTGTGTTGGGGTACCCTACCGATGACGTCATAGCATAATATATGTCAGACGGGGTAACGTCATTTGGCCGGACGCACAGAGGTCAGTGACCTTGAAAGTGCAGATATGACCTTGACCTGTGACCTTTGACCTTGACCTTGACTTTCATGTGAAGTGACCTTGACATATAGTCCCGCTTATATGACGTTATGACGTCACCACTCGGTCTTCAATGCAAGCTAACTGGCCCGACCGCGCGTTTACGGCGATCTCAAAATGCAGGTCTGACTTTGAAAGCCTATAAGTCAACAAATTTTTGGCCAATTTTCAAAAAGTCTTTACCAATCGACGCGCTATTACATTCTGTTAAATGTGGCCACGTTTCGTTTTTCGGCTACAAGTGGCTCTCCGGCCACCTCGAAAAAACAGGTGGGGACCTCCGAGACCCCCTCCAGTGCGCGTGTTAATTCTGCTAGCCGCCCCCTCCGCCTCTCGACGTTTTTTTCCCGTCGGCATGGGTTTGCACCCTTCCTAAACCAATGCCTGGATCCGCCCCTGTTTGTCACATGACATTTCCATACATTCCCAAGTGAACTTTGTTACGTATCTTATCGAGGTTCATTGCCAAGATCAGTCTGCGTAAACAAGCCCACGCCACATCAACTCATGTAAGGCCAAAGTTCAGGTCAAGGGCGTCCCGAGGTCACGTAAAATGTTTGCCTTATCGATCGATCTTGACTCCCCGGTCACAAAATCATTACGGCTCAGAGGAAGCTTTCCCGGGTAAATAAAGCACTGGCTATGAATGGCGAGACAATATGGGTTTCAGTCATCGCCTCTGAAGAATGAATGAGCTCACATAAACAAACTAGCTGTGTGTCAGGTTCCAGCAGGCGCAGTCGGCCACGTGATCACAACATGCCTCCTGCATGATTCGCTGACTAGTGAAGTCGCGCCAGGCAATTTTTTTGTGCCAAGTGATGGTATTACACAATATTCTACAAGGACAAGATAGCAGAAAAAACAATAACACCAGAACAGAGTAATAAGCTGGATGTTATGTTCATCTCACACAGTGTAGTGTAAAGTGTATCCACACTGGGCAACATGGCGCCGATAGGACTCGCTTGTGGTTTTTTCCCAGGCTCGTGGTGGAAAAAACCTTTATATTACTTTTAAAGCCATGCCGATCCCTGGTGCAGGTTTTTACTTTTCTATGGATCTGATCCATGTTAGGACTGATAAATCCTGATCCGTAGCTAGGAACATTATTTTTTAGTTGTCTCAAATTGCATGATGCTTTGGGGAGACTTAGTGCTTGACAGATTTTCCAGTGACCTAAGTGGTTTTATTGCCCAAAATTCAGGTCGAAAATAGGCTTATGTAGATTCAATTCCTGTGACACGGCGTGAAGCTACCTCTTTATTTTATCTGACCGGATTGTGCTCCTAAAACGGCCCCTGAAACACCTGGCCCCAGCAAATGCTCCCCACAATCACTCCCCAGGGTTTGCGTGAGGGGTGTGGTAGGAATCAGGAACTATATTACTCTGATTTCCAGGTCTGTTGAACTTGGTCAGACGAATTCGGCACCAGCGCACTCCACCCCCTTTCCTATCAGTCCAGGGTGAATACTGAACTATGCCCTTTGCAGTCCAAATATAGCAGACGATTCAAAGTTTAAGTAAACAGTCTGATTCGGTAGCCTCTGGAAGGTTCTTCAGCATTACCAACATTCATTTTCGTTTGGCAAGCAGCCTTGCGTTATGCTAATGATAATACTGGTCATCTGGGTTAATTATGGTATCGAAAGTCTCCATCTGAACTTCTGCGAGCTCTAGAGTAACTTCTGATTAAAACAATCATAAATAGCATGCTGGGCGAAGGAACGATTTTTTCGTCCGATGCAAAAATAAATTCAAATGTATTTGGAGTTTAAATTGCATACCAAACTGCAACAATGATGGCCCCGGCCAGCCTCTTCCCGCTCACGCCGCCAACTGCAACAAAGCCATATGGCAAAGTGTGGAAAGAAGAACTTTCATTTCGTGAGTAGATTTAACGAAGTTAGCACGGGTGTACCTGGGTTGGAACCAGACTCTCAGGTTCAATCTCCCACTGCCTTACCACCTTTTCACTACATCAAAGGTTACTATGACGCAGTGATTTGTGCGAGATGGTTAAAAACGTAAGCACGCACTCTTGCGTGCTGTTCGCCTGAAAGTCACCTTATATTTAAAAATCACTGCCATCAATGAGTTTTTAATTCAAAACTTTAACTGACGAAGACACGGTGTCGATACATTATAATATGTTCTTTGGCCCTTTTAATTGTTTTGGATTCTTATGAGCGATTATCGGTAAATTTTAATTACTGTAATCATCGCAGATTACTGCAGCCCTACTGCGGGACGCAGCTGACCCGGGTCCATGTCAAGGTTCCACCGACGATACCGCGCTGATTGCAGCTGCTAGTGCAGGAAGAGGTCTTGGGGAAATTACTGAATACACGGTCAAAGGTTTTGACTTTGTTTTCGAAACCATGTCTAGGCACTAGCAATTTATCAGACTATTCGTATGACAACGTGACTCAGCTAACTACGCTGTACCTTTCGGTATCCCGAGCAAATAGTTTGGTCGATATTCTCTGAATGTTTTACAAAGTAAAAAGCTGCAGCACGCACCGTTTCGGGGGTTCATGCCACCGTCACTGGCGCGGGGCCATCCATACTCGCCCTTAGCATCTCAGAAATCCTGTTAGGTAGCGAGGAGTGGAAAGCCACGTTAGATAGTCCGTATTGACATCAGTTAAAGATGTGGTATTCTTTTTTGGGATCAATTTTGAGGCCACCAGATTTCAAAGAATGTTCATATAGGAATGTCATGAAAAATTTGGTTTTGTGCCATGACGGCTGGAAAGAAGCTAGCACTGTTAAAATGATCTTGTCAGTCCCGATCAAATGATGTACAATATGACTTTATCAAGTCAAATTCTAAATTTGATAGATAAAGATAAAGATAAGAATAGGTCATAATGAATACCATTTGAAGTGCAGGAGCATTCCAAGCACCATACATCCAAATAAACGCTCTATCGCCGTCCTCTCTCAAGTTCTCAAACTTAAATGAATTTCTTAAGCATTTAGGACTTAGCATTTAGGAAATGGTTGTCCCCAAGCATATGCTGGGGGATCCAGTTGCGCGTAGCTTCCGCCTGCGCTCTCAATACGCCCGCGCTGATTTGGGCGGAAGTTTGCGCGTAAGCGATTTGGAGGGATGTTCGGGAGAGAGCGATCGCGCGGAGCTCCGCGGCGGCGTAGGTTTGCGCGCAACGTCGGCGGCAATCCGAGGCGGCGGTGAATGCCGCTGGCAACCGTGAAGTTGGACGCTAAGGTTCAAATTCCCATATAATACCGAGCTTCTTTCGCCGTAGTAAAGTTACATCAAAGGTTACAGCCTGCAGACTGCTTTACGGTGTCGGATTTCCTGGCCGGCTGTGGGGAGGAGGGGATGAGAGGAAGACACGGCCCCGCGTTGGGAGGTGAGGTGATGATAAAAGTGCTCGGATCGGATAATGGGAAAAGCCTTAAACGTAAACGACAATTTTTAAATGTGATTTCCAAATAAATGAGGCATACATGTGTAAACGATATGATTTGGCTTACTCCGAATGCGTTTTTATGTTAAGCCTACCTCAAGTAAATTTATCTGGGCAGGAAACGGGCTTCCCCAACACACTTGCCTCGTTGTACTATGGTGTCATTAGATTAGTCAGAGAAATGGGGAGGGGAGATGAGCCGGGCAGGCCCAAAGAAGTCTGGCTCGGCGATTGCAGCGTAATTCATTTTAAAATATATTCCGAATCGAGCCCTATTAGGCATATTTTCCCAAACGTGGCCAAGTCCCGCTCACTAGTGGATTCAGGGAGGGGGGTGGGCACAACGGGAAATTGCCCCTGTTATCATCTATCGGCTCCGGCGGGGTCCAGCGCCTAATTTTGGCCTGTCATGCGAATTTTAAGTCTGATCTTTTCTTACAGTGGCCTTCAAGTCACGCCAAAGGTGCGCAAGTGACCTTTTACGAACACGAGTATCAAGGTTGAAGGCCTTAGCTATATCTTCCACGTCTTTGTTTTTGCTTTACTTGTTTTACATCAAGTCGCTTGTTTTCATCGATGTCCTTAAAGTCATTCATAAAATCGGTAACCTTTGATTTTTGAATTGAAGCAAAATTTGACCATCCAAGATCAAGTGGGGGCAAAGGGAAGCAGGTGCCCTTCCCCCGATCTACCCTCGGCGCCCCCGAAATGTCGATGGCGCCCTGATATGCTGCTTCCCACCCTTCCCCTCCAGGTTGTGAAAACCGGCGCCGACTGTGAGGATTTTGCGTCTACCCGATATGTTTTGGCAGTCAAAAGTGGCGTTCCCCTGGTCCGGGTGGCGCCTCCCCGGAAGTCCCCCCGATCAGCAATCCTGGATCCGCCTACGAATTTGACCCCATGTTCCTTATCTTTCTGTCTTTGAAACTGCACCAGATATTAAAGAATTCTCCGCTCACTGTTCTCAGGGTGAACTGAGTTATCGCTGGCGTTCCTTGCCAGCCTCGGCGGACCGCTCGGGGACGGTGAGTGGTACGAAACGTGAGATACGTCCTGGGGCGAACAACAAGGTGTATTGAAGGGCAGTTAGCATTACGGCTGGTGGTCTACTGACACAGCTGCAGTGATCTACGTTTCTCTTCGCCTGTGTCTCTTCTGAGGATTTCCCAGTGAGATGCTGGGAGTTTGTGGGCCTCGATTATTATTATAGATACATGTTTTGTCGAACACAAGTCATATAACTTAGATTCACTGACATTTCCAAAATATTTTTGTTACTTTGAAATAATCATAGAGGCTTCCGCGCTGTCTTCCGCGCTGTTGAGAAGACGCGGAAAGTTAGTGCGTAAGACGGCGAGATACGACACTACTTCCGCCACAACAGCTGCGCGCCGATGGATCCCTCCAAGCCGCGCGCGCAACTGCGCTCCCGCGCAGCTGCGCGCTGTCTACCGCGCGTCCGGATTCCCCAGCCTTACTGAGTTAGGTCCTTACTTGAGCCTAAGTCACCAATATAACAATAATGTTGCGATATATATATTTTTGTTATCAGTAATCTTACTATATGATACGAATCTCAGGTGTATAGATAAAGTCTGCCTTTACTGCTGCACCAATAACCATTTTTTAGGTTGGGCCATTTGATCCGAGCCTGTTACGCGGCTTGAGGCGAACTGGACCTAGAATTAGATCGCGAGCTGCAAAAGGTCAATTAACAGCTGTACCAAACCCGGTGGGGCTGAGTGCCACCGATTTTCCTGGTTATCTATGAACCCTCCCCCTCCCCATACCGGTGTATGTTAACATCGACGTCCCAAATTCCTTTTTACAGAATAGACCATAAACATATTTAAAAGTTTACTGAGTTTGGAGTGCCTGACGTGGAAAGAAAATGAGTTTAAACATCGAAGCTTTAAAAGCATTTCACTTTTTCTAAAGTGGTTTCTAAGTCCAATTCACCCTGAATAGCTTTGGATAGATTCGGGACACCCCTTCGGGTATTCTAAGACTCGGGGCTAAAACTCCAAAAATTTCAAACCTCTGGCATGGATTATCTCCGACCGGACAAAAACAGACAGACCTCAGCATACGCCCCCAGCTCACGCCGTTCAGGTGCAGAGGATACTTGACAATGTGTGGAATGCAGAACACTTTTCTTTTAAGCAATCGTTTCATAAGCAGGTAAGTCGACATTATGATGTTTCTTTCGAAATAATGTAATAAATTTGGCACGGGCTATCCCCAATGCGAGACAACTATTCCGCCCAGGAGCTTATATTACACTTGTTGCACCACCGCACCACGTACCGCATTGCCGCACCAGGCAGCCTAACCGGCCAACTGCTGCGCACCTGGGACCTGTCCCGAGGTCAACCCGCACCAACGATGACGCCACCGCACCGGGAGGGGGCTATAGACGGGTCAGGCAATCAAATAGTATGATTCATATTCCTGAAGGTGGACTGGTAGGAACATCTATACGTAACCAGCTCTAATGACAAATTTAAAAAACCAGATGGCGTGTTAAAAGCAGGGTAAACCTATATAAATTCCTGACTCCAAGTTTCTTCTCAGTGTCTTATCTTTTGGCTTGGCCAGAATTTTAGCATCGTCCGATCATGGTAAATGGTTGCTTTCGTCAATGTGTACAACTAGTGAATGTGAAGTTCTATGTTGAATTACCTCTCTCCTGTGCTATGTTGTTTTAGCTTCTAGTCCTATACCCGTCTCTCTGATATATGATTTTAAACATCCTGCGCATGGTATCCTGCGCATGGTCTTGTTCCGGATACTATAGCCATTTTTAGGCAGGCATTTGTCAGATTATTTGAGATGATATTCGCGTATTTTTAGTTTTGTGATGGTGTAACAAGTTGGTGTATATATGTTCCAAACTGAAAATACGCGAAGATCGTATACAAATATCTGACAAATGCGGACCTATACATAGCTTAAAAATAAACTAAAATATAAAATACAGAGAAGAAACTGGGAGCCAGCATTTAAACACGCGATCTGGTTTTGTAAAGTGGTCAAATTCCGCAGGATGTTTAGCTATATCAGAAGCTCCCGCTGATGTGTTTTCGTGAAATACGCGAGAGAAATTTAAAATACTATTGAAATGTTTGCCTGACTTATTTTTGACGACAGGGGCGTAGGAACCGGTTGAAAAGTAGTGGGGAACCCCTAGAGGGGGCCCACATCAAGGGGGCCCAGCCTAAGAGGCCAATGATTATGAGCATTTTTAAAACTGCTCATTTGGTGTCAATAAAACACTCATACACATCGTGCTACACTAGGTATTTTCATGCATCACTTGTTAGTTGCGTTTTTCCCAACCATTTCCTCGCATCGAATAGCTTTTTGGTGTTTTTCCACTTCGTAACGGTTCGTGACGCCTGTCAATGGCCGAGGGACGGCTGCTGCTCAGCGTTTGGGGCAGGATGCGTGTCCGAATTAGCGCTCTGTATTGGGAGCGGTCTGGGCTGGAATTTGATTGGATCCAGTTTTCGGGGCCCATCTGGAAGCACTAGAGTAGTAGGTGCCTTGGGCTTTTATCACGAAGTGCCCCTGACCCAGGGGCTTGCAGAGGCTCTTACGACGAAACTGGAACTTTCCCAGACAAGCTGTCGAGCCCGCTTGGGTTTCTTGTTTTATATTGCAGTTACTGATATTTTATCAGCGTTGCGGGGCGCACCGCAGAAAATTTGGAGGCCAGTGACTTACCTGCCTCCCCCTCCCAGTTCCTATGCCTATGCCGCTAGGAGCCGCCAAGTCATCGTAGAGGGCCCCCAGTGCTAAAACCATGGCTCATGAACCAAATCAGTAAGCTCTGGGGCACCCAGACCGGCTTATGGGCTAACAGACCAGCTTATCAAGGGACCCCACGTAAGCACAGGGCTCCTAAAAGCTCAGAACAGGGGCCCCAGACTAGGTCAGGGAGCCAGGTTAGCTTAGGGACCGGCTCAGTTAAGGGACCCCCAGGCTGAATTTTATAGGATCTCAAAACAGATCAAGGGGCCTGTTCAAGCTCACGGATCCCAGCTCAGCTCAGTGACCCTAGAAAAGTTCAGGGGGCTAGACCAGCTCGGGGCTCCCAGTTCAGCACAGGAGGTCACATATTAGGTTTGGGGGCCATGCTCAGCTCAGGGGCCCAAAGTCTGCTGATGCAGGGCATCGAACCAGCTTAACCTGCGCCACGGTGGGCCTCCGAGCCACCTTCGCCTTGGTGGGGGTGTTTGCACACCCCCTCGAACTCGACCCCAATGCGGGATAGAGAAAAATGCGAACGCTGATGGATAGCTCATACAAATTCATGAAGAAACTATATTAATCACTTTTTGGCTCAGCTCAATATTGAGGTCATGCCAGGTCAAAAAGGTGGAATTCTGAGTAAAAAAATGGATTTAGCATCTGACAGATTTGAGTTAGAATCATTTTTAGGCACCATTTGCTTCTTCTCATCACGGTGAATCGAATGATGTATAATATGACCATACTAGGTAAAAAAGACCTAACCGCAAGTCAGGTCAAGGCCACTTTAACCCGCGCCCCACCGGGGTCCGGCGCCACTTCGCCCACCGGGGGCCATCGATGGCCCCCTCTAACTCCGAAAATATGGGCGTTAGCGCAAATCTGCAAAGTGCAATAGAAAGCTTGCGTGAATTCAGTAAGAAATTACTTCGCACGTTTTAGTGCTCAGGTCAATGGTTTGACCTCCAGAGGTCAAATTAGGTCAAGATCGGCTATTTTCACTCAAATATGCAATGATTAAGCAAACTGGGCATAACTCTTATGCCATTAGAGCTATTGAGGCCTGGTAAAGTACATTTGATAGCAAATTGCCAGTACTTTTTCCGCTATGTGGAACGTAAAGACATCCCGCCAGTGGTTTGACCGCCAGAGGTCACCTCGTGACCTAATATGACCTGAGGTCACGAAAGGTCAAAAGTGACCTTGCCGTATATCAAATGAAAGCCAGTGACAAGACAAACACGATGGTGTTTGTTTCATTGCTCTAGCTCAATTAGATCAAAGTTATTGTCAAAATACTGTTTTGACCTCTGGTGACCTTGGATGACCTTGAAAAGTCAAGGGCAAATATGACCCCTGGGATCCGTGAAAGGGTGTCCAAAAACGTTGTTCTGAGCAGTCTGAGTATTTTCAATCATTTTTGTGGCTTTTATATCATGGAAATAGCTTTTCCCCATGCTTTTCCAATGGGAGAGGTCGTCTCGTGACCTGACCTCAGGGCACGAAATCGAAAAATCCCGGATATACACCTTGTAGACACTGGAGGGGTCATGAAGTGGTAGGAAGTTTCAAATCGATCGACTTTGAAATGTAGCTCTTACAGAGCTCTAAATGTGAAGTGAGGTGACCTTGGTTGACCTCGTCTGGTGACCTGACCTTGGGTGACCCGGGGTAAAAATTTCAGGGATGATGGGAAAATGATGCAGTGAGGTAGGCCCTCAACCGCGGTGCTGCGCCTGTCGTTTTCTGCTATCCCGGAAAAACCTTAGGGGGGCCATCGATGGCCCCGGTGGGCGGGTTAAGCATATTCAATATGCATATCAATCGACTTGCAATAGCAATCCAAACGTAATAGTATCAAAATGAAGGCTGTATCATCATTTCATGCAAAGTTATTAACCTAAATCTGAAAACTGCAAAAGTAGCCCCAGATGACCTTTCAGAGGTCACAGGTCAAAAATTGCAGCAGGAACCTGGAAAGGGGACCAGGATATACGATTTTGAGAATATGAAGGTATAATCAGCTGTATCTACACTAATACAGCCCAACTTCTGTTCTTTCATGTATTTCCAATGGATAGGTCATGGTCTGTACTTGACCTTAGATCACTGATATGAAAAAATATTGAAATATATGTTGAAGCTCACGGTGAATCCATTTTTGGTATAAGTGTCAATCCAATAGATTCACTAATTTCTTACTTATGCCGCCTTAAACATTTTTGGAGGTGAGGTCACTTGACCTGCACTGGTGATCTGATCTGAGACGATGCAAACTTAAAATTTTGAGGAAAGTTGCAAGGCTGATCAAGGATAAAGTGTGCCAAATACGGTGGCGTTTGGCCCCGCCGTTTTTTTGTGCCGCCAGAAAAAAACGCAAGGGGGTGAAACACCCTCCCCGCCGGGGCGAGGGCTAAGGGGACATTCAAGCTCACGGCCTCCAGCTTGGCTCAGGGAGCGTAAAACAGTTCAGGGTCCCCAGACCAGCTCAGGGGCCTCAGATAAGCACTGGGGGCCTCAGATTAGCTTAGGGCCTAAATTAGCTTTTAGGGGCCTAGCTCAGCTCGGGGGCCCCAAGTTGGCTGATATAGGGTTTCAGAATACCTCAAGGGTTCCAGCTCAGTGACTCTAAGGCTTTTCAGGGGGTCAGAGACCATCTCGGGGGCCCAGTTCAGCACAGTGAGCCCCAGATTAGCTCAGATAAGCAGCTCAGCTTAGGAGCCCGGCTCAGCTCAGCGGCCCCAAGTCGGCCTATATAGCGTCTCAAAAGAGCTCAAGGAGGCACTTCCAGCTCAGCTCAGCGGCCTTATAACTCTGCGTGAGTTCCAAACTAACTCAGGGCCGCCAGTTTAGCACAGGGGGTACCAGGTAAGCTTTGGGGTTCCAGCTCAGCTCAGGTGTCCCGAGGTCGGCTTCTATAAGGTCTTTGACAAGCTCAAAGGGCCCCATTCATGCTCACGGCTCCCAGCTCAGATTAGGGGCCATGCAACAGTTCGGGAGCCCAAACCAGCTCAAGGGACCTTAGATTAGCCCAAGGTACCCCAGATTATATCATAGGGCATTGGAGGCTAATTCAGGGGGCCCAGAACAGCTCAGGGGCCCCGGATCGACTCATAGGACCTCAGATCTGCTCATGGGTCCAGGTCAGCGTCATAAGAGGTTTCTCAGGCAAGCTATAGGGTCGGTTTGGGTTTCTTGTTTTATATTACCGTTGCTGATATTTTCATATCCATTACAAGGCCTCCACAGAAAAGCGGCAGGGCCAGTGGCTACCCTGCCGCCCCCCACGTTCCTATTCCTATGCTTGATGAACTGTCTGGCGTTTTATCTTTATGGCTTTATGTGGTGCGTTTTTTATGTGCTTTTGAGTGTTCATACTGACGAAGATGCCTCGACATCGAAATGTCTATAGTATAAAAAGATAAATATAAAGTAAATTAAAACAAGCATAAGCCTCCTTCATATATCATCTATCATGACAAAATCATATATACACACACACACACAAACACACACACATATATATATATATATCCTCGATGTCGTTCAGGTCGTAATCGTTGTTTGTCAAGATGCTTTTGACTCTAGTCAACTCCTGGTGCACCAGCTCCCATGATGAACAATGTGTCAGTACCCGGTGGACATATGCTCTGATGACGCTCTCTTTGTAGCGTTTAGGACACTCGCTGCGTCCATTCAAGCACTGTCCAGTGTTGGTCGGCTTCCTGAAGACTTTGGAGACAAATCTTCCGCCTGAGCCATCCACATCAACATCTAGGAAAGGAATCATGTTATCAACACTCTCCTCTGTTGTGAACTTGAGAGTTGAAGACCTCTCCAAATGCTCTTTTAGCATGTTCAGTTGACTGGTGTCGGATACTTCACAGTATATATCATCAATATAGCGCAGGTACGTAAGTGGAGGAGCTTCCATGCTGCTAAGAGCACGCTGTTCTATGAAGGACATATAACTCTCGGCAAAAAGGACGCCGAGAGGTGATCCCATTGCCACTCCATCGTGTTGATAATATAAGTTTCCTTCAGGGCACCTAAAAGGTGCACTCTTGGTGCATGCCCCAAGCATTTGCTTGAGTATACTTCTCGGGACACATGGAGGAGGTAGATCTGCGTGGTTAAATGCATAATCTAGGATGATTTCGATAGTGTCATCAATCGGGACGTTAGTAAAGAGGCTCTGAGCATCTAATGAAGCGAGGATGCCTCTCCTTTCACACACTTTAAGCACTTCAATGAACTCAGACAGAGACTTCAACGTATACGTCGATGGGATGTAAGGCACGAGTAGCTTATTTAACGCTTTTGCCAAATCATACGATGGTGTTGGGATCTGGGAGATGATAGGTCTGATGGGATTACCTCTTTTATGCGTTTTTATGTTTCCATAAAAATATCCGGGGTTGAAGTCGCCTGTTATCGGCTGAAATGCTGTATATCCTGCTGCTTTGTTGGCTGCTCCAATGAGACTGTTAAGCTTCTTTTCTTGTTCGTCTGTGGGATTTCTGGTTATTTTCTTAAACTTGGAAGTGTCCTTAAGGGTTTCACGTACCTTATTCAGGTAATCTTCTTTATCTAAAACCACAAATGTCTGGGACTTATCGGCACGACGAATGATAAGCTCAGGAGTATTATTTAACTCATTTGCAGCTTCACGTAATCTTGGGGTGAGAACAGAACTTCTTGTGCTACCTCGTAGTTTTGAGCTTTCGGTCTGTAGATGGCTTTGGATGTCTGGGTTGACATCAATCTTATCCTTGCTATGTAAATCGCAAATCTGCTGATACAAAAGTTCGACTTCTGCTTTCTTTTCTAGCCGTGAACGCTTAGAATAATACTGGCAGTTCAAACCTAAATTGATGGTTTGATAAAAATGGACAAAACCTGCGCGACAACAGCAGCGAAAGAGTCACCATCCGGAACCGTGCACCATCTGTTTTACCAAAAAAAAAAATATATATATATATATATATATACATATATATATATATATATATATATATATATATATAAATATACATATATATATATATATATATATATATATATATATATTCTCTCTCTCTCTCTCTCTCTCTCTCTCTTTGAGTAGTTCAGAAACAAGTTACTATCTAAACAAATTTTTTGAATGGCGCGGCATCTTTCGCGTTGATGAGCTTTCTTGACGTCTTCTCGATGGTTCTAATTTCTTTTCGGAAATGTTCGGGAAGGTTAGCAAGGATAGCTCAGTTATTCGGAGTTCAATTTAGCTCAATTTAGAGGGGGGCCGAATTGAGGAAGGATTGGGCCTTCCGCCGCCTTCCTTCAAGAAAATATGTGTATTATATATATATATATATATATATATATATATATATATATATATATATATATATATATATATATATATATATATATGTATATACCTAAAGTAAATTTTCCACTGGATCTGTGGATTTTTTGGTTTGCCCGCTCTGGAAACATCACTAGGGCAATGACACTACGCATACACAGTCGGCCGGAGTACAGCCACCGATCCACGCACGCCTTAAAAAGCTCAGTTGCCAGATTCAGTCTCGCAGATGTGTGCAGACACGCGTTCTTTGCGGATAACCGTTCAGTGACACAAACCCAAGATCGTCCAGCTAAAACAGTGTCGAAAACGTGTTGTCAGGTCCCTGAGATCAGCAGCCATGTCATCGTTTATTATACAGGTATGTAAAAAAACGTGTCAACTATTCGGTATAGGGACCGAAATTCCGAGATAGTATGGACTCCTTACCAAATGAAAAACCTGAAGCAGTAAAATCAGTTTTGTCTGGGCCCCAGAAGGATTGATGTATTTTTCAGCAAGCTACATTCATACATGAGATTAAGCTCTTACAACAGGCAAGTGTTCGCCGCAGTGACGGACATAAAGAAGTGGCGAGAGGGGCGCTTACCCTCCTTCTTAGGTCTCAGAGGTGCCTTAATATCCACGTTGGGTAGCAAAGGTTCCAGAAATGTACTGGAAAATGTCTGAAAAATAGACAAATTACGCTTCAAAGCTGATTTTCGATGGTGATTCATGCAGAGGCACCGTCTGTCCAACGCTCTTCCAATAACAAGCATGCCCTGGAAAACGCAGTGGGAGGGGTGGGAAGGCATTCCACCAATGC
Source organism: Lepas anatifera (assembly GCA_034440635.1). Classification (NCBI taxonomy): domain Eukaryota; kingdom Metazoa; phylum Arthropoda; class Thecostraca; family Lepadidae; genus Lepas; species Lepas anatifera. Next base: position 42,049 of record JAOTON010000508.1, read on the forward strand.
CCCCATTTGGCCTAGTTCTGTTTAACATCTAATTTTTAAGATTTGCCGTTCCGCTGACCCCTCCAAGTCAAACAACCGGTGAAGATCCGCCACTGCAGGCGTGTGGTCACTACCGTGGGCTTTCGCTGCTGGCCACCTCTTCACTGCCCCGGTCTTAAACCCCGTCCTATATTTCACCACCTCTTGCCGATCTAGACGCGCCTGTCGAGCTTCTATATCCACCACTTCCCGATAAGACCTCGGAAATACCTACCACCTAAAAGGATCCCAGGGCAGGGATCGCACCCTTCACCACCCTTCAGGTGGCATGTAAGTCCCGCTGACGCTTTGCTCCCGCGTCTTACAGGTCATTGCCCACGAACCTTGGTTAAGTGACCTTACCCTCAAAACGCTTAAACTTGCACTGCTGCTACAACTTTCAGACGAATGGTGCGCCGAAACTTATGCTTGCCGTGGGGGTAGGAGTTTAGGACACGTCAGCGGCTGAGACTGTGCAATCCGTAATCACGCTCTTCACCACCTTCACTTGTCTCTATATAAGCGCATAATTATCAGAACTACTTGAAAATTCCATACCATGAGTTCGAGGCCAGCTTCGGTAGTTCAAGCTAAAACTGTTTAACCTTTCAAGTTTGGCAGGTTATGTGGGGTCAGTTAACACGCGCATTGACGGGGGCGGGTACCCGCCCCCTCAGTTTTTTTCGGACACATCATGAATACGGCGGCGCGTAGCGCCGCCGTATTTGGCATACCTTTTCCTCATCATTTTTACAACTTTTTCAACATTTTAGGGTTAGGTCATCTCAGGTCAGGTCACCAGTGCAGGTCAAGTGACCTGACCTAAAAAAAGTTTAAGATAGCATAAGTCGGAACAGGGTAAACTTATCCAATTGAAACTCATATCAGATAATGCCCCACCGAGTTCTCTAAGACATGTTCTAGTATTTTTTATATCGACGACCTAAGGTCAGAAACGAGCCATGACCTCTCCATTGGAAATACATGGGAAAATGGTTTTAACTGAATAACTTAGCAGTGAATAGAGATAGAGCGTTCATTTTAACTACATTCGATTTGCCTTGTCATTGCAGTTCTAATGATATACATTTTGCCCAATTTGACCGTGACCTGACCTCAGGTCAGGTCAAATCCTAGATTTGACCCAGCAAGGTCGTATTATATATCATTCGATTCGGCTTGCTGCGAGGATTCATATAGTTTAAAGCGTTTTGCTCTATCTCTACTTGTTCAGATGTAATGGCCGAAAACTTTATTTACATGTTATCCCTATGACGGCATGTTTTGACATCTGGTAACCTTAAGTGTGACCTGACAAAAAACGGCCCAATTATTTTCGATGGAGACGTAGATGGGCTATCCAACGCCGTTTACCGTTTTTCGCTACCTAGCGCAATTCTCGAGATCTTGGGGGGGCGGGTATCCGCCCCCCGTCAAGGCGAAGGGTGCTCAGACCCCCGTAAATGCGCGTGTTAAGCAAAGTGTAACCCTTCAGCCTATAGCTTTGGCTAAATGAAGATAGCCTTCTTTTACAGTCATTACGCTATCATTATCAATGCAGGTTGATCGAGGTGGACGCATGTATACCATGGCCACACTCGGTCATTCAATTGACTTTAGATCAGGTCAGCATTTGAATTTAACCTAGTATGGTAATTGTGTATACTTTCGATTACACTGACCAGAGGATGATAATTCTGATTCGATAATATTCGTATTCAGGACGTATTTTAACACGCGCAGTGGCGTAGGTCTGAGCCACCTTCGCTTTGACGGGGGGACAGGTAACCAGCCCCTAAGATATTCAGAACCACGCTAGATAACGAAACACGGTAAATGTCTCTAAAAAGCCTACCAAAATCTTGGTGGAATTATTTGAACACTTTTTTGTCAGTTCACATTTAAGGTCACTGGAGGCCAAAGCATATCACCATGACGTGGAAGATTCCAGTCATTACATCTGAATTACTAGAGATAGAGCAAAGCACTGCTGGAATACTGGTAACAAGCCGATTCGAATGTATACAATATGACCTCACTAGGTCAAATCTGGGATTATATCTGATCTGGAATCAAATCAAGGTCAAATTAGGTCAAAATGCATATCATTAGAACGACAAAGATAAGACAAATCCAATGTCGTTAGAAGACACGCTCTAACATCATCCATTACCAAGACATTCAGTTTAAACCATTTCTCCCATGTATTTTCAATGCAGAGGTCATGGCTCGAACCTGACCTTACGTCATCGACGTCAAAATCCCGGAATATATGTTGTCGTAGGGAAAATGTGCAGTGAAAATATTAAGCGGCTTTATTTGGTTTTGCATTTGTTATGAGCGCTTCCACACATACGGTGGCTTTTCAAGCGCCGTCCTGGTGGACGTGAAGTGATGAAGACTAATAGAAAGAGACGGTAAGGATTAGGATGGATGAGGGTAAAGGAAGGTGGGATTCTACCTGGAGGGGTCGCTGCTGCCCAAGACGCATGCGCTTGCTTCGCACACACACATGAACTAAACAGGCAAAAATGGACGGAAGAAGATGAATATGAAATGGGCGGTGTTCGGCATTGCATTCTTTTTGGATTCGTAGACGTCACTGTCTGTTTCCAGTTCACCACTTGATTTACTTGAACTTCAACATCGTACTTGTAATAACTCCGGGTCCCGGGTACCTTTCTTAAATATTTCCAGCCAATTTCACCTTTTTCGAATAATGTAGCCAGATAGATCCCACCGCACTTCGCTGTGTTTATGTCATCGATTTCCATGCTTTGTGTTCGATATTTTCGTCACTTTTTAGCAATACATGGAAAAATCAGATAAATAATTTTGTGACGCCCCAGCAGCTGGGTTTCCCTGTTTTGCTAGGGATACCACAGACCAATATATCATACCTTCGGAAAAGCCATCTTGTGCAGATCCAATATAAGGAGCATGCCTGTTTTGTGTATCCATGTATATTTAACAATAGCGAGAAATACTGTTCGCAGGTGTTTGGGCACATTCTAAGAAAAAGCGAAAACATTTTCATTCCATTCCCAAAAGGAAAAACATATGCAGTTAAATGTTTATGCGGTTTTATTTGGTGTTTGATTACATAAAAAATGAGCGAAGTAAGTTTTTGTGACACCCCGGCAGCTGGGTTTCCCTATTTTGCTATGATGTCATAGAACAACATATGGAACCTTCGGAAAGCCATCCTATGCTTATTCATGTGAGGAGTATGCGTGTTTTGTGTAGGGGGCCTATTTCTTCCCATGGGGCCCAAAGTTGAGGGAGGCCAAACAAATTCGACTGTTTCCCCACTTTCCTCCCGTGGTGGGACCCCTGTTGATACTTCCTCTTACCATACCATTCCGGGGGTCCCAGTGGTTGATCCTTGCCTCTCTCCGCCGACGTTACACCAGCGCCTGCATACATCCAGATGTTGTAGGACTTCCGTCCTACAACATCTCGTGCGTTAACCAAAAACGCACCTTGAAGATTTAGGAAACTGAAAAGCTAGACTCTAATCTTCATATATCTGAATTGAGGTATGCATGTCAACAAAAAGAACATGTGTGACGCAAGCAGTCTGCTCCTTGTAGGTGCCCTACCGGTGACCTGGAGGCGCACTTCTGATGGAAAGATGTGCTCTTTTCAGCTGAGTGCCCACCAGCCACAACTCCTTAAAATGTGCCCGGAGCTCATTATTTTGAAGCTCAGAAGTGGTTAATGAAAAGGTAAACGCCCGATAACCAGCAACTATAGTCATAGACCTTGGTTGACTTTGATATGTAAGTAATTTAAATATGGTAGGCCCTGGTCCAATTTGGATTTCTAAAAGCTTTTTAATGACCCCAAAATGCTTGTCTATCTCGCCTCTTCGAAAAAATTAAGATTGTGTGATATTGCTGCCTGAGAGTATTTGAAAAACACTAGTGATGTTTAGGGTCCTGCAGTACCCTAATATTTGACCTTGCACAAAAGTTAATGAAATAAAACCGAAACTGAATATAATTACATTCAAATCACGCTGAAACAAAGTATTTAACCAACTTTGTTGTAGAGATAAACTATGTTTTCTAGCACACCTCATATTAGCAATTCTAACCTCTTTTGCCTCATAGTGGCCTCAATATAAATTAACAAGAAAATGGTTAAGTAATTTCTATTTCAACTTGGGTGGGTATTCGATTGTTTTTCACATCTCTAGTCATCTTGCTTTCTTTTAACACAATCGCGTCCAACATAACTGGTTGCTTATTACACACGTAACTGTCAAATGCAATCTTTGAAAAAAGGTTTTGGAATTTAAATAATGAGTGTCTAGTAATCATGCTTTGATTTTTAATAGCCATATGTAATGTTAAGAATAATTTATGAAACAATTTGAAAATAAGAAAATAAAGAATTCTAAGGTACTCGTATGAAGGGTGTCAAACCAAACAAGTTAGGGGAGACTGGGGTCAATTGTAACAAATTTCACATTTCTGGTTCTGGTGAAATAGTGATTTGAGCTAGAGCACTTATAATTACATTTTCATCAACGTTGAAGATTTTGCAATGTGACAGGCGTAGAAAGATTTCAAAATAAAACAAATTTGGGGGAAATTTTCACTTCTAAGAATTTACTTCAGCTGTTACAATTCACCCCACGTGAGGGGCAATTGTAACAGCACCGGGGGTCAATTGTACCATGGTAAAGCCTTACGAATTTCGGCGATTTATTTGTACCATAAAACATCCTAATGCACACTTCTGCATCTTTGGCTTTCACTCTAGCTTCATGGACCGTCTCCAGTCGAGTCCCGCGCTCGGTGGTGCGTGGTCGAAAACGAGGCATTCTCTGAAAGTGCGAGACATTTGTTTGAAAAAAACCGATGCAATTTTTTTTAGAGAGATGAACACAAAAACGAATATCGGTGATTTTAATCATCCCTATAAATAACCCGAATATACCACGTTTAAAATGATTGCAAAATTTTACTTCTCAGTCTGGACAGTAAACCTTGAACTTGTTGCAGAAAGGGAATGACCCTTTTTAGAACCAAAAACGTATTATTTTTGGCACATTTGCCTATTGGACTGACTACCTGCAAAAATATATTTATAATCTGACTGAAATGTCGTTTATTTTTCAAACTGGGCACATATAGCCTTAGCAGCTGACGTGCTCTAAAACCCCAATTATCATCGTTAATTTTTCAATATAAGAAATATTATAGAGGGCAGCCCACATTGCCACTTTTCCGAAATATATACCAGCCTACGAACAAACATATCATTGGAAAGCAATGTGATTATAAATAGTAGCGCACCCAGGGGGCAGCGGATCCGCACTCCACCCTCTCCCCTCTGGAGGATCCAGGGGGGCAAACAGGGAAATTCCACCCAAATCGCTCGATTTTTGTCGATTTTCTTCAAAATCCATGTTTTTCGCGATTCTAGGCCGCTATGCTCCCCCAACGGTCGGCCTGGATCCAGGCCTGCCCCCCCCCCGACGTGTTAAGTGCCTCCTCCCCAAAAAACAGTTGACACCATGTCTGCGAAGCAAACAGTTCATCGCTCCCCCGCCCCCTCCCCCAGGATATGATTATTGGTCTCTCCTCTGGGTGAACAAGTGCGCCCCCTTTATCGGCCTGACGTCCCCTCGTCAGCCCCCCAACGAACATCCTGGGTGCGCACCTGATCATAAATCACTAACTTTGCTACTGCACTTGTGCAGTAGAAGCAAGTTTAATACGTTGTAAGGCCATAGGGGTCAATTGTAACATTGTTTCATTTGACCCCAAGAGAAATGTTACAATTGTCCCCATCACAACGCGAAATGTTCTAAACCAAATTGCCGCTCAACGAGCTGGACTAGGCGTCAGGTTCTGTGTTCACTTCGTAGCTAATTAAACACTCTTTATGCACGGAAACTTTTTCCGCTGTACCTTATCATACCCATCAATAAGCTAATCATCTTTAGATATTTTAAAAGTTACAAAAACACCCTCAAAAACACATAATTGTGATTAGCGTCTGACTTACCCGCCGCACCGAGTTGAAACTTTGTTAACAGAGGCAGCAGCTGATTGCGCATTTCCGGTCATGCCACAAGCACCATCCATTGATTAGTTTAGACAATATGGCCAGTGTTACAATTGCCCCGTGTTACATTTGACCCCAGTCTCCCTTACCAGGCCACAGAAACAAAACAAAAAAACAAGAAGTAGAATAAATCCAAACCAACAGGTCATAAGCTTCGGTCCTTTTGGACTTCAATTAGGCCAAATTTTACACATTTTGATGACTTTTAGCATGAACTCCACGTCTGTACGCATATAACGACCTAGCGAAAATTCCCGAGCCCATAACTTTACAAACCTAGGTCAGACTTAGCAGAAAATTCGACATCTGAATCCAGCGCCCCAAATGACCCCTGTGCAGATCTGCATTTAAATCTGCGCCAGGTGGCCGCTTTGCACCAAGCAGCCTGTCGTGGAGTACTCCGCCTCTGTGGGCTTCAACTGTTACAAGCAGTCGGCTTGCAGCCGACGAGTCATCAATAAAGCCGTGCAGGCAAGCAGGTGCTAACTCCACAATCGCCGTAGCAACGCAAGACACAATGATAAACATCAGTTAGGGTGGGTGTGCATACCTAGTGCGGTGCTGCCGGTGGAAGGTGAAGCTTGTACAAACACCTACTGATTCATCCTCTATGTTTTGGAGGACACTATAAAAGTGTAAACGTTAACAGCGCAACCTTACGCCTCTAAACTTAGAACATGTGTCTGAGTTGTGTGCGGAGTGTTTCAAAAGCACTTCTTTGAACTGTATTGGAGGCTTGCTGGAACAAAACATTCGTATCCGGAACAACGCATGGATGCAAGACCCTCGATGCTAGAATATTAATGCAGGTCAGTTGCAAACTAAGCAGAATTTCAATCGGGGAAACAACATTTACCAGGGTGGCGACTTTTGACGTTACAGCAGAAACAGACAAAACTACCCAAGCAATGGAATGTTTTCCCATCGGACGACACTTCGTTTTTGGTTTGTTTATCATCCTGCTAATAACGGGGTAAAAACAAGTGCTTGTGTCTGGTGAATATTTTCGTCCATGCATAGATATTTCCTGAGCAAACTTTGGTCTCAAATTTTGGTCGCCCAGTCCATTCAGTTGCAAAGTGGTCGAGTTGAGTATGTGTTTCGGTACCGGTCGAGGGTCTCTGATATTATCAGGACCCCGTGCAGATATAACTGGAGGAGGGCCTCAGACAGGGACGATATGGTAATGAAATGTGATATGACAGGGTAATGAAAACTACCTATAATGTAGATCACCATAGCCCCCATTAGCCCACAAGCGGCCGTTTTTCTAACATTCTTTGTTTAGGAAGTTTCAGAAGGGCTTATGGGACCCCCTCTAGTGCGCGTTAGTGCCACAGCCCTCTCCAGAGCCCGTAGAAAAGGATTAACATATTTCAATGGAGTTTATCTTTTTGTGGATTTTCTCTTCAATACCTACCATTTTTTGTGTGATATGCCTACCTCATTCAGTCTCATGTCATGCATGTTATATTTAGTACTACTAGTGCGATGCCCGTTTCAGGAAAATTCCCACTTACGCAAGCCTCTTCACCGTGTTGATGTCCATGTGTGGCTGACCTTTATCATAAATCCCAGTATTTCATACGGGTTTGCCGATAAGAAGCTGGTTTGGTGATGCGCATTTTTGGTCGGAAACCATTTCCAGAAAACAGAAAAAACAGGGCGAATCATTAAGGATGCTAAGCAATACTCCAGAATTGCATGGCATTTGACATGGATAATTTTAAAGGGCTTCAGAGAAAAAGTGGGTTGGTATAATTACATTTTACCGTCGATAGGCCATCTGTTTTTTCAGGGTCTAAATATTCAGGGTCTATGAAGTCTACGATAATGGTAAAGGCGGTGAAAATTATCATAATCTGCCAAATATATATTATTTATTTAGGTCTTAAATTTTGTGCGCTGATTTTTTTAATGTGCCTTTTTAAAACTCAGTTGTGTCCATGCATTGTACGGGAAGCTGCTGAATAACTTTGGACTTTAAAAACGTATTTAAAATAAAATATCTTTGGCAGACTATGGTAATTTTCACCACCTTTGAAATTATCGCCTTCTCCGCCACTATAACTCTATAAACTATTTCTTCATTTGTGATTATAGCTGTTTAACTCAGTGAAAGGATAGACTAATGTGCATGGGTTGGTGGCTCTGGAAATATAGTGTGGCACGTATTTGGTACTTTATCACTAAGAGTGAGATTTTTTCCTATAGCTGTATCAATTCTGGTCCCACATTTGCGAATAATTATTGAAAAGCATTAAAAAACGATTTGCTCGTCGGCAACGTTTATTTGTGCCGCACTTCGATGTGCTCAAAAGGTTTCTATTTTAAACAAAAAACTGTATTTTACATTAGCAATGCAGATGTCTACTCATCAAAACTCTTGTTTACCCCCATTTTACCACAAAAGACGTTAGGAAATAGGTGGTTAGATTGTTTTATGTTGGCCTTAATACAATTAAACGACATCCAAGGCGAAAGTGATTGGTAAAAATAGGCAGGAGCATAACATTAGAAAATTAAAACTAACCAACTTTCAATTTTAAAGATCACATCACAGACATCACAAAATGCCAGACAGAGCATGTTAAGATTTTGAATAAGATCGTCGCAGTGCCGACCCCCTCTGGCTCTGCGTTTCTGCAAGCTTATTGCAATAATTTTCTAAAAGTAGTACAAAGAGATCAATATTTCTTAGAATCTTGGCACGCCCAATTGTTTCAGAGGCCGCAAGACAGAGCACAGAATATGGCGACGGGAGTGCGGCAGCAAATGGTCGACTTCTGGTCACAGTTCTCTGAACCTACCATCGAGAATATGATGCTCAACAGTGATGCACGAGAGCTGGCAGAGAAAGAAGAGATGGAAATTCTTGACTCTGTGCCTCACGTAAGTATGGACCTGTAGCTGGAATTGTTTATGGTCTATGTTAGAATCCAAATTTAACAAAACATACATGCGTCTAGTTTTGACTGTATCCAATTGCTGTTGATACCTGACCTTACAGTAGCCTTGGGTAAAAACAGTCTTCATCCAACTACTAAAAATAAAGTACCCGTAAATATGCAATATTGTTACTTCTTTGGTTTACATGGTTTGCCTGCGTCGTATTTGTCATTGGGCTTTCAACGCGCATTTAATGAGGTCAAAAGGCATTTCAGGGCGTGTCGGCTGCTTAGTCGTTTGGCTTTAGAGATATTTTCATGTACAGTATACGGTTCCTCATCATTAAAGCCATATACTACGATAATTTACGGCAGCTGATTTTCACAGAACTGTGAAAGTCAGCTGCCGTTTCAATTTGGAACTTTCCAAAGCTTACTAATGTGATTTTGTCAGCTGAACTTTTGGTATTTTGACATACATCGTATTTACACCGTGTTTTACAGTGTGTTTGTGTCTCGTCTTACCAGGTAGAAGGAATGCACGTCCTGGAACTAGGAGCTGGTATTGGCCGATTTACCAAACAGCTGGCTGAACGTGCCGGTCACGTGACCGCTGTCGACTTTCTGGAGTCCTACATGGAGAAAAACAGAGAAAACAACGGACATATGGGAAATATTGAATTCATGTGCATGGACGTGACGCAATTAAAGCTGCCAAGTGCCAAGTTTGACATGATCTTCAGCAACTGGCTGTTAATGTACCTCGCTGACGAAGAAGTTGACAGGCTCGTGCACAATATGCTGAAGTGGCTTAAGCCAAACGGCTATCTTTTCATCCGTGAATCCTGCATCAAACAGTCAGGTGAGATTCTGGGAGGGTTTTATTCAACTTCGTCATGCAGTGCAAGTTCAACACATTTTTAGGCGATTTTTTGCTTTCTCTGGTGTAGAGTCAGGGTGCAGTTAATGGCGGGAAAAGGTATGGAGGGACTGGCGCTTTACACCGGATCAATTATTTGGATTCAGACATTTGGAACTTTGTTTTTTGATATATGTACAATGCTGCTAAAGATTACCGGAACTTTTAGCCACCAGATGCCACTTCTGAGGTAAAAATGTTTTATTATGTGACCCCATAAAGATAGGACAGACGTATTGAATTAAGACATCATTAAACGTTTAAAAGAGCCAGTTACCAACCACTAACAGTGATCCCTTAAATTCATATATCATGTAGCAGCAAAGCGCACAACGAAGCTCTAAAGTTGAGCTGACGTGTATGGCTGTGATCTGGGAGCCAGCTTATGCCCATTCAACCTGCAACCACATATTGCGACTAAGTTCTTAATACAGGTTTCGCGCCTCTCTCACATGAGCTGAACTAGGGTAGATGGTAGGACTTGTTTTTAGAAGAGCCCAGAAGTGATCAGAGATCATTTCATATCTGTATGTACATCCTTTTGGTCAATCAAAACCAGCCGCTACACATTTCCTTTTGGGAGAGTAGAAACCGTGAGATGTGGATTGTTCATCCGTTGCAGTTCGTCGCTTTTAATCATCATGTCAGCACGTATCCTACCATCGACCCTTTTATCTCCAGTTTCTCATCGTACCTTAAATTCCTCCGTCATTAAATATCTTGAGGGATCATCCGTTTTAGTGAACCCATGGTTTTAGGATTTCACTGTTTTATAGCATCATGTTTTTCTTTTAATATTTATCATGTTTATTTGAATTTAATGTTTCTGCGGTTGTAACTGTATATGTGACTATCAGTTCATCCATCTCTTGTAAATATTCACGTATTGTTTCTATCCATTGACTTGAGCTGTAAGTGGGATTAAGTCCTGTTGCTCATATATACTGAATAAATACAAATACAAATTCAAATCAGACACATTCTCTGTATCTGGGAATTTGAAAAGCTCCCACTCCTTCCATATTCCAACGACACCGAAAAGTGCGTACACATTAGACGGATCCAGGATTTTCAATAAGGGCTGGGGAGGGGGCATCCAGTCAGGGGGTGCCATTCGAACCAGAGGATTTCCACTTTAACGGCGTAACCTATTGGGGGCGCAATATATTGTATCACCTGGGCCCTGATACTCGCATCCTTGGGAGGGAAGGGACTGGGGAGCAGCGTTTCAGGGGGCGCAAAGGACGTTTCAGAGGGTGCCAAGGCCATTTTAGAGGGAACCGAGGCTCGATCAGGAGCGCGTGCCCTCCATGCCCACTGGTTCCGCCTATGGCGTATAAGAGGGCGATCTCCAGCAAGCTTGGGGTCTTGGGACGCCGTGAACGGTAAGTTCTGGGAAAAATTAAATACAGATTAGATGCATTCTTGGCATTCTCCATCCCATGGCTAGCGCCGTTCATATTCCATCAACAAATGTGTCACATTCCCTTTAAGACATTTTACACTTCATAAGCCTTCTTTCTTGAATATTTTGAGTGGATTTTGTTCTTATGGTAAAAGCATTCCTGGACCAAGCCAGGAGGACGAGAATCCTTGTTCTAGTATGTTTCTGATCTGGCTACGACAGAGTTCTGGGGTAGGAATGGTCTGAGCTATTGACAGCAAACATAAATCATCATAATCTAGTAAATCCTGATCAATTTCTAAGCGAACGTCAAAGAAATGTATAAATTATTTCATGTTGCATATTGAAGTTTCTAACACATTTTTTAATGAGCTAATTAAAACCCAGCGTTTTCCTAAGAGGCACTCTATGATGTACTCTGTCCATGCACCTCGCTACGCGCGTGATACTGTGCCGCATATCTTGACCTGCGACGTACCCACATGCTGCACCGCACGACACTACCGGGGTGGTATACTGCACCGCAATGCACCACACGCGTTTTGAACTGATCATAAATTGTACGACGCAAATTTTTGCGATTTTTAAGTCCTCCTTCCCTCGAGTAACGCTTTGTAACACTTGAACAACCCATTTACCCACAGAAATAACTAAACACTGGATCTACAATCAACCCTCCTGAAAAGATAGGCTGGGGAAACATCATTCTTTTAGCAATATTTGGGTAGTCAGCCATTTGGAGGAAGCTCAGGGGGAGCCATAACCCGGATGGCCCCCGTACGACTATTAATAGTCCCGGCCCATTCCTAACCGAAAAGTGCAATCAAAATATTGGTCAAACCTTTGAAACATTTCAGTAATGTGACAGAAATAACACTTTTATGATAGAGAGTGGGAGATGCGTTCCCGTAAACTCGCTTCTCATAATAATTTTTGGGGCTTATCGACGCCCCAACTACCAGGGTCATATGGCGTCGCCAACTCTTTCCCTGTTGGAAGGGTTTCTTGGGAGCCAGCTTACTCCTTGTTCAGGGAAGCCGCCGGGCCTTGAACCCGGGTCGGCTGCATGGCAGCCAGCTGCGCTGACCACTCCACTACCGCGCCGCCTCGTCTCCTCGCTTCGACGCCCATGGAGCTCTTCTGTTTTGTCCAGCGATTTTGCTAGTTTTATTTTCCCAATGCCAAACTATGAGTGTTACTAACGATCAAGATCCCCCATTGGTTCCTCCTTGTGACTCTTAGCACCTCACGCTATGGCCTAGTCCCCGAAGGGTTACGTAAATTATCGACAGCCCCTTAAAAGGGAGCGTCCCACTTTTATAATGGGTTTTGAACTGAAATAGCAGCTGTGTAGCGCGTGTCAAGATACCACTATTGACATATTTCACTTCCCTCAAAACTCTCTTTATTAAGCTTCTGAACAGTTAAGATGTCTAAATAAAGGGGGCTGTTCTACTACTTTAACCCGCGCCCCACCGGGCGTCTGGCGCCACCTTTGCCCCACCGGAGGCTATTGATGGCCCCCCTCTAACTCCGAAAATATGGAGGTAAATCAGCAAAGTGCATTAAAAAGCTCGCATGATTGCAGTAAGACTGCATTTTGTATGTTTAAGCGTTCCGGTTAATGGTTTGACCTCCAGAGGTCAAGTTAGGTCACGATAGGCTATTTTCACTACAATATGCTATGCTTAAGCAAACTGGGCATAACTCTTATGCCATTAGAGCTATTAAAATCTGGTAAAATACATTTGATTGAAAAAAGCCAGACCTTTTTCCGCTACGTGGAACGTAATGACCTCCCGCCAGTGGTTTGACGTCGTGACCTAATATGACCTGAGGTCACGAAAGGTCAAAAAGTAACCTTGCCGTATATCAAATGAAAGCCAGTGACAAAACATACGCAATGATGTTTGATTCAGCGCTCTAGCTTAATTAGGTCAAAAGGGATTGTCAAAATACTGTTTTTGACCCCTGGTAACCTTGGGTGACCTCGGAGAGGTCAAAGGGAAAATGTTGCCCCTAGGATCCGTGAAAGGGTGTCCATAAACACTTTTCTGAGCAGGCGGAGCATTTGCAATCGTTTTTGTTACTTTTAGATCTTAACCCTCGCCCCACCGGGGGCCATCGATGGCCCCCTAAGGTTTTTCCGGGATAGCAGAAAACGACGATGCGCAGCACCGCGGTTGAGGGCTCTACCTCTCACTGCATCATTTTCCATCATCCTGAAATTTTTTACCCCGGGTCACCCAAGGTCAGGTCACCAGACGAGGTCAACCAAGGTCACCTCACTTCACTTTAGAGCTCTGTAAGAGCTACATTTCAAGTCGATCGATTTGAAACTTCCCACAATTCATGACCCCTCCAGGGTCTACAAGGTGTATATCCGGGATTTTTCGATTTCGTGCCTGAGGTCAGGTCACGGGCGACCTCTCCCATTGGAAAGCATGGGAAAAGCTATTTCATGATATAAAAGCCACAAAAATGATTGCAAATACTCAGACTGCTCAGAACAACGTTTTTGGACACCCTTTCACGGATCCCAGGGGTCATATTTGCCTTTGACTTTTCCAAGGTCATCCAAGGTCACCGGAGGTCAAAACAGTATTTTGACAATAACTTTTGACCTAATTGAGCTAGAGCGGTGAAACAAACACCATCGTGTTTGTCTTGTCACTGGCTTTCATTTGATATACGGCTGGGTCACTTTTGACCTTTCGTGACCTCAGGTCATATTAGGTCACGAGGTGACCTCTGGCGGTCAAACCACTGGCGGGAGGTCTTTACGTTCCACATAGCGGAAAAATACAGGCAATTTTCTATCAAATGTACTTTCCAGGCCTAATAGCTCTAATGACATAAGGTTATGCCCAGTTTGCTTAATCATTGCATATTTGAGTGAAAATAGCCGATCCTGACCTAATTTGACCTCTGGAGGTCAAACCATTGCCTGAGCACTAAAACATGCGAAGTAATTTCTTACTGAATTCACGCGAGCTTTCTATTGCACTTTGCAGATTTGGCTAACGCCCATATTTTCGGAGTTAGAGGGGGGCCATCGATGGCCCCGGTGGGGCGAAGGTGGCGCCGGACCCCGGTGGGGCGCGGGTTAACACGCGCATTGACGGGGGTCTGGCCACCTTCGCATTGACGGGGGGTGGGTACCCGCCCCTAAGATCTCGGAACCACGGTAGGTAGCGAAAAACGGCAAACGGCGTTGGGCTGCCCATCCACTTTCCATCGAAAACAGTTGAACCATTTTTTGTCAGGTCACATTTAAGGTCACGAGAGGTCAAAACATGCCCGTCATAGGGATAACATGTAAATTCAGTTTTTCGGCCATGAAATCTGAACAAGTAAAGATGAGCAAAACGACTTAAACTATATGAATCCTCTTAGAAGCCTAATCGAATGATATATAATTTGACCTTGCTAGGTCAAATCAAAGATTTGACCTGACCTGAGGTCAGGTCAGGGTCAAATTATATAAAATGCATATCATTAGAACCGCAAAGCCCAGGCGAGTCTAATCCAGCTAAAATAAATGCTCTATCACCATCCGTTACTGAGTTATTCCGTAAAACCATTTTTCCATGTATTTCCAATGGAGAGGTCATGCCTCGTACCTGACCTTAGGTCATCGATATCAAAATACCGGAACATATTTTAGAGAACTCGGTGGGGCCATTATGTGATGTGAGTTTCAATCGAATAAGTTCACCCTGCTCCGACTTATGCTATCTTAAACTTTTTTGAGGTCGGGTCACTTGACCTGTACTGGTGACCTGACCTGAGATGACCTAACCTTAAAATTTTCACAGAAGTTGTAAAAATGATGAGGAAAAGGTACACCAAGTAGGCGGCGCTACGCGCCGGTTTTTTGCTGTTCCGAAAAACCCGAGGGGGGCGGGTACCCGCCTCCCGTCAATCGTGTTAAGACAGCTTTTCCCCATGCTTTTTCAACGGGAGAGGTCGCCTTGTGAACTGACCTCAGGTCTCGAAATCGAAAAATCCCGGATATACACATTGTAGACCCTATAGGGGCCATGAAGTGTAGGAAGTTTCAAATTGATCGACTAAGAAATGTAGCTCTTATGGAGCTCAAAAGTTGAAGTGAGGTGACCATGGTTGACCTCGTTTCGTGACCTGACCTTGGGTGATCTGGGGTAAAAAATTTCAGGGGGGGAAAATGATGGGGTGTGAAATAGAGCCCTCAACCGCAGTGCTGCGTCTAGTCTTTTCTGCTATCCCGAAAAAAACCTTAGGGGGCATCGATGGCCCTCGATGGGGCGAGGGTTAAGCAATGAAGAAATGTATTTGTATCTGGTAATGCATGCCTCGTGATAAATGTTGACAAATGGCATCGCCTCCGCAGCGTTATGTGTTGCACCATGCCGCACAGATTCGTAGTTATATCCAATGCTAACAGAGGGTAGTAAGACAAGAGGTGATATTTTTGTTTTGAGCGATTGAAGGTGGGAGCGAAATGTGGGTTCCGGATTTTCAGACCTATTTTGTCCAGAGATTTTCCTTTATAGAATGTCGACAAAGAGGTCCATTCCCTTTAAGGCAAGGTGGATGTCCTCACTGGGAGCATAGGTTCAAGGCCAATGCGGTTCCTGGACAGGTTCTCCCCTGATTGAGCACCTGACGCCCTTACAAACGCCCTGGTGTCCCCTGAAGTATTCCCGGTGCCCCTCCCCAAATGACGCTTCCGATCTCCTTTGGGGCCAGTTTGCGACTATTTGGCGTCCACTGATAAAGCCACACCCGGAGGCGTCGCCACGGACTCTTGCTGCAGGGGGATAAATCCAAACTGGATACGACCGGGCTGAGGGGGCGGTAAGTGGGTGGAACCAAAAATTACATTTTGGGAGAGCGGTGCGGAGGTAATTCACCTGCACACAAATTTAGTACATTTGCGTAGATCCATGTTGATAGGAGCAAAGGCTAAGTTGATCTGTCAAGTACCACACCATACTGATAATGATGTAGTAAATGTGGCATCCACATTTGAAATAGCAAGATCGTAAATCGGCGGTAACTATCTATCTGCCTTTCTCAGGTAACAAGCCACGGAAGACCAACCCCACGCTATATCGCGACCCCGCTCTTTACTGCAGTCTACTCCAGGGCCCAAGCCTGAAGACCTGTGAAGAGACGTACCGCTTCACACTGCGATTCGCCGCCTCTGTCGACGTCTTTGTCAAGGTCTGAGAGCCACAGCGTTTGTGCAATGTGAAATATTTATTGGTTGAGCGTTTGCTTAACAGGTTAAACAAACGCTCAACCAACAGGTCTGTTGCAAGGCTTTTCCTGAAAAAGTCACAAGTGTTGGGGCATTTGTTTTCATTTGTTGGGGCTTCTGGCAATATACAATTTCTTACACGTCGACATAAAGCTTTAAGAGTGAATACTTGAGGAAAAGCTAGGTTTTTATCTGTCCGCACAATGGTGAATAAGATTTGAAAGAAATGCACTTAAGATGGAATCCGTGAAGCATCAGAATAGGCAATGCATACTTGTGCTGGCTTATGAACAAAAGACATGGCTGGATAAAAATCTAGTATTGAACCTTACTGCGCGCTCCATACTCCATTAGCGTGTTAGTGTAGACCTCGGGGTATGATTGCTCGAGATCTATGTATTCGAATCCATTAAAACTGACTTAATCAGGGTGGGCGCGTGTCTTCAGTTCTACGGCAATCCATACCAGCTGCTTTACCTCCTGCGTAAGACGCCGACGAGCGACTACTTCAGCAGCTTCCAGAACTTCCTGGACCAGCACCAATACTCGCCGCTGGGCATTCGGCGCTATGAGAGGATCTACGGCGACCAGTTCGTCAGCACCGGAGGACCTGTGATGGCGGAGGTACTAGGGGATTGTTTAACAATTATTAATTTCTCAGTTTTATCAGACTTTTTGACATAACATTGGACGTAGTGGAAATGGTTGTTAACACAGCCTGGCATAACCCTATTTGCTTTCCCAGAGCCATCTATCACTCAAGATTTGCCGTAGAAGCTGTGCTCCAGTCCGTGCCTGACAGTCTACAGCACAGATGGCCACGTCTGGATCTGACATGCCTCCCCCACAGGAGCTGTGCACAGTCAGGGTCTGACACACCTCCCCCACAGGAGCTGTGCTCCTGTATGGGTCTGACATTCCTCCCCACAGGAGCTGTGCTCAATTCTGGGTCTGACACACCTCCCCACAGGAGTTGTGCGCCAGTCTGGGTCTGACACACCTCCCCCACAGGAGTTGTGCGCCAGTCTGGGTCTGACACACCTCCCCCACAGGAGCTGTGCTCCAGTCTGGGGTTGGGTAGTCACACCCACGTGCTGGATGTGGGTACCGGTCCCGGTGGCTCCGCCATCCATATGGCAGCCCGCTACGGCTGCCACGTCACTGGCATCGACCTGTCGGCCAACATGGTGACCCGGGCTCTGCAGCGACAGGCGGCGCTCCCGGCCAAGGTACGCAGTGGTGGATATGATCAGGGAGGTTGAAGGCAACAGGGTAAAAACATCGTAAGCATTTGACTTTCGCGCGCCATGGTCACTATGTGTCATGGTCGTTGAGAAAACTGTTACCTCTGCTCTTGTAAAAGTTGCAAGGGCTCAAAGCATAATTTTTGGGTTAAGTTCTCTCTCTCTCTCTCTCTCTCTCTCTCATTCGTCCCGTGTCTAAGCACCCAACAAGTGTGTTGGTGGCTTACACCGCTGCATACTACTCCAAATTACTCCACAGCCAGTAGGGGAGACCGGGGCTGATTGCATCACGCGTTGAATGCATCAGGGGTTGTAATTAAAAATATATTCACTAGATATCAGTTTAAGCGGGCCCACTAGAACCGTGCACGCGCAATGTATTTCCGGTGAAGAAACCAGCGAAGGGGGTCGGCCGATACCAGGTGAGGAGGCAAAAACTCATTTTTTGGGGGTGAAAGTATTTTTTTAGTCTGTTAAATTAAGTGCTAAATGAAATATTTATATTGTCTTATAAGACAAAATGCTGGCTGGTCATAAGCATGGCAGGTTAGAGCATGTTTCTTTCGTCTTCAATTGAGGCAAAGACTTTTGGCGGGACCTCTTGGCTTGTAGGTACAATATTTGGTGCCATCATTGATTCAGGGTAGGGACGGGGTAAGACGAGTCATTTTTCGCGGGGCAGGTTGAAACATTGATGCAGCCTACCCCGGCGCTTATTTTTGTTAATGGGCGAATTTAATAGTCATAATGATGTATTATTACCATCATTATTGGCGTGGGCGTCGAAAGTGGGAAAGGGGTGCGTCACACATGTTCACGAATGAGGGAGCGGGCGTCTTCCATTTTTTACTTGAAATAGGTAGCTATTTTTTGCACTTCTTCACAATATTAAAATCGCCTCCTACCCTCTCCCCTCCCCCGCCCCCGTCATTGCCAGATTAGGGTCACCTCCAACAAAAATCTCGTGGTGACGCCCCTGGTTATTGGTAGGGAAAATAAGGAAGAATAATTAAAACTGTGACTGAGAATAAATGCCTGAAGGTTCTGTATTAACACCCGGACTGGAAGAGGTTTGGCACGAACACGCACTGGAGGGGACCGGTAGCCCCTTACGAGCTCAAAAGAAGCTGAATATTTTGAAAAAGAAAAATAATATATAAAAGAAAATGGAATATATATATATATATATATATATATATATATATATATATATATATATATATATATATATATATCTGTCACCACTGTGACTTTGACTGTGAGTAGGCAAGCTTGGAAAGGTATCCGGTGAGCTGAATGGAAAACGTGCCTACCAATAAAGCGAATCTAACGTTGTATTGTGTTTCTGCGCACTAATTCCTCACGATGCAAGCTGCCCCGGGGACTGATGCAACTTACCCCGACATCGGGGCAGTTTGCATCAGGTGCAGAGCTGATTTCAAAAGTTTATTGTGGTAAAATGTATTTGTTTTTTTGGAAAAAAATAACCGTCGTTTGGTGGGGAAAAGAACTATGTTTTGAATGGTGGTGTCAAATTGTCGATAGATCTTGTGGATTATTAGCTACGGAGGGAAAAGTGAAAAATGATTCAACCAGCCCCGGTCTGCCCTACCTCGACGGGCCATCGGCAGGTTCGCGAACTGCTGCGGTTCGAAATCGCCGACATCACTGAGCGCGAGTACCCGGAGGCCAGCTTCGACGTCATCTACAGCCGGGAGACGCTGCTGCACGTGGCGGACAAGCCTGCTGTCCTGGCCAAGCTGTTCCGGTGGCTGAGGCCAGGCGGTGTTTTCTTACTGACCGACTACTGCCAGGGCGCCGGCCAACTGCACAACGAGTTCCTCGAGTACAAATCCAGCCGAGGTTAGTGCAACGGTGATTGGCTTTGGTTTTGCTTTTGCTTCAGCATTGCGATAAGGTGTGAAGTAGAAGCTTAACTCTCGCCCCAGTGAGGGGGTGCTTAAACATCTCTTCGGGGTTTTCCACAGGTGCGAATATGGAGGCACTTGGTACTGCGGTACTTGGCATGCCTTATTCTCTATCAATTTTGCAATTTTTCGGAAAATTCAAAGTTTGGGTCATCTCAGGTCAGTTCACCAGGCCAGGTCAAGTGACCTCATTTTGAAATGTTCTAACTAGCACCAGTGAAAAAGTATGGTCTATTGATCCGATGTCCATGCCAGCTTATAGGCTCACCGGTTACCACAAGCCATTTTAATGGTTTTTTTATACCGATGACCAAGAATCAGATGCGGGTCATGACCTCTCCATTGGAAATGCAAGGGGAAAACGGGAATTGGTAAAAATGGATCTATTTCTATAGATAAGGCTTAGAATAGTATCCTTATCTCAAAATTGTAGTATCTCAGGCGAACTCCCAAGGTCAGGCTGCAAATTTGGATCTGTGACCTCTAAAAGGTCATCTAGGACTGCTTAGGCAGGTTTTCAGACTCGGTCAATACTTCGTAGGAGATGGTGATGCAGCTTTCATTTATATTAAGTCATTACCTTTGGATTGCTATTGCAAGTATATTAATTCGGAAATAGGCTATGTTAGATCAGATGGTGACATTGACCTGCCTCTAGACCAGGTAATTATTATGTTTTGTCGTGGCGTCATCATGTTGGTTATATCGTTAGCGTGTTTATATCGTTACATGTTAGCGTCAAATGTAGTTTATTCATTATTTTAATTGGCTTTTTAGCACCATTTTCTTTTTTTCTATCCCCATTGGGGTGTTTCCCCACTGGGGCAAAGGTGGATCAGAGGTCCACCGGGGCGAAAGTGGATCAGAGGTCCACCAGGGCGAAAGTGGATCAGAGGTCCACCGGGGCGAAGGTGGATCAGAGGTCCACCGGGGCGAAGGTGGATCAGAGGAAGGTGGACTGGGGGCTGAACTGGGGCGAAGGTGAATCAGAGGTCCTCTGGGGCGAAGGTGGTTCGGAAGTCCACTGCCCGGGTGAAGGTTGATCGGGGATCCACTGGGGCGAAGGTGGATCGGAGGTCCACTGGGGCGAAGGTGGATCGGAGGTCCACTGGGGTGAAGGTGGATAGGAGGCCAGCTGCGGTGGGTGTTAACGGCCGATATCAAAGAGAAGTTTCAGTTTGTTCCGTTGTTGAAGCAGGCCACGTCATCGCTTAGAAGTCTTCAGCATCAGCGTGGTGCAACATGGAGGTCTTCCCTCTACGAAACACTTAGAAATAAAAACCTTCAAGGCTTTTGCTGTTCAGGGGTTAACTTTCTCTGTAATTGGGGCTTTATCTATTGCACATTAAGATGAATATGACAAACATTACATTAAATGAAGGTTTAAAGCGTACTCAACGGACAGGTGATTATGATGTGTTGCGGTGCCATTCTTCTTGCCGATGTCAGTAGCCGACATTGCTAGAACTCACTTAAATCATTTATGTTTATTTTACCCGCGTGTCGAAGATGGTGAGTAATCACACCCCACCCCCCCCACCTCCAACCAAGAAGTTGACCTCTGTGCCACCCGCCAGCATACAGCATGGTGCCGCTGGCCGACTACGCACACATGGTGGAGGAAGCTGGCTTCTGCTCAGTGGAGGCTGAGGACCTCACCTCCCGGTTCCACACCATCTTGCGGCACGAGCTGGAAAGGTTTCAGCAGCAGCGGGATTCCTTCATTGAGGTGAGCACTGAGCGCCGACAAAGAGATGCCCCGCATAGTACACTTTGGAACAAAAGGTAAAAAAGCTACATGCTGGCAAAAGAAAACAGGCGAGGTTCAAAGCAATAGCTTTTATCACAATGGTATCACAAGACATAAGACAGGCCTGTGGAAGTGGGCCCTGTCCACACACGCCTGGGCATGTAACTTGCAGCAAGGGAATACGTCTTGGGTAAATTTTACGAGCATCCTTCCTGAGGAAGTAGAGGCCACAGCACGGAAGCAATAAGAAGATCAGTGAGATCACCTCGACGACCACCAAAAAGAATCTAACCCACGAAACAGTCAGTGGTGACACAATTCTCTTTCAAAGTTTTATGAGACAGACAGAAGCCCAATGAAAGGGTGCTGAGGAATTTGCATCGGCTCCCTGAGCTCGACAACTTGTACCGTTGCAGAAGTTATCTTATGTTGAGCATTTACTAATTGTGCTGTTGCTGGGGGAGGCTCTCTGAAGACGGCTGTACTGTATGTGCCCCTGCTGATCTCTCTTGCGGCATTTCTCTGGGAGTGGCTCTAACAGATGTTGCGGGATATTTCTCAGGACGAATTTATACGATATTAGCTGTGCTGTTGCCATTGAGAACTCTAGGATTTCGGCTACGGGAAAAGGGATGGCGAAGCCTCGGGTAGCAGCCCGTGCCATCCAGGGGGTGCCCTTTGTGCATTCCAATCGGGGTCCTTACGTTGCAAGTTCTTGGCCTTTTTTAGGTTTGAGTGTTTCAAAAGCTTTGCCGGGGGCATCGAAGCAAATTTAGCGAAAGAGGCACCGCTGTCTGGAGAGGGGTCGAACGGAGGCTTGCGGTTGGCACTGGGCGGCTGGCAAACAGTGGAAAATGTCACAAACAGGTCGCCTCTGCCAGGGTCACCTTCCACAGCCAGTTTTAAGGCACATGTGACGCACCATTGTCCCTCTTTAACCTATGTGGCTCCGCCCCCTCGGGGGCATATGCCTCCCAGATCGTATCTAACGGCCTTTTGAATTAGTGCCATATCCTTGCTGCTAACTTTATTTAAAAAGAAATTTAATTTATTTTGGTGTAAATATAATTTGTGTATTTTAGATTTTCCTAACCCTTGTTCTGTTGTCTTTTAAACTGTTATTTAAATAATTGACCCAAATTTTTATACTGTTACGCAAATTAAACTGGCGTTCCGGACCGGACTATGAATATTACCTAAAAGTTTTGTTACGCGGATTAAGCCGTCATACTGGCATCTTTGACATAAATAAATGAAAAAAGTGAAAACTCATCGGGGCGGATGCGGGTAAACAGTGGGGTAAACATACAATGCATGGTTGGTATTGTCCTCACTTTATTATTGATAATTTCTCGGCTCTGGAGGGGTGACAGGCGATCAGGACTGTGGGGGGGTGGGGGTGATTGAACAATTATAAACATATTGGCGGGGTCTGGCTGGTATAATTTTGATGTGTGTGACTGGACACGCCTCTGGTATATTGGGTTTAACTATTTTATTTCATCATTGTATTCCAGTGTAGGTACGTTGTTATAAATTCCTTTGACTCTGTCCCCTGATATAAATAGTGACATTACCCAAAATTATAAACATACTTGACGCACGGCTCTTTAAAACCCAGCACACTTGGTTACCTCCAAACTGCCCCCTGGTAATATATAATTAAACCTGCCTTGTTTTGAGGTCTGGCCGAATTTAAAACCTAGGGGCAGTTAAGAGTGTTCAAAGCGCCTTTGGCGCTAAGTGTCCACAGGGGGCGGCTTTGCGGACCTAATGGAGGCACACCACCCATTCCCCCCTCCTTGGAATCGAGATTGGTTGTTCCAGGTGTTCTCTGAAGACTGCCATATCAAATGTATACTGTTACATCAATTATATGAGGCCGACTATGCTAACTGTGCTGTTGCAAGAGTTCTCTGAAGACTGTCATATTAACTGTACTGGAACGGAAGTTCTCTGGGTCCGGATATTTCGCTGCGATACTGCAGGAGCCCCCTGGGAGCACCATACCTAATAGCTGTCCTGCTCTGGTGTCGAGTTCTGGTGTGGAGTTCTCCGATGTCGAATTCTTCTAGCTACGCTGTTGAAGTAGCTATTTGAGGACGACTGTAGTATATGTGCTGTTGTTCTCTGAAGTCGATTGTCACCACTGTGGTGTTGGAGGAGCTCTCTGAGGCCGACTATTCTAACTGTACTGTCGCAGTTCTTAGAGGACTGTACAATAAGGTGCCCCATTTTGCACCGACCATGCAAATTGTTAGGTGACGGTAGTTTTTCCCCTTGTTTGAGACGTCCTAAATCCAATGGTACCAAACTTATAAAAGTCCAAAAATTTCTAGGGGTCGAGGATTGGATTTGAAATTCTGAGTTTGCCAAAAATGGCCAATAAAACTGCTTTGAGGCCACAGAGATATAGCCCTTCTGTTCAGAGCCATGAAATCGAAATCTGCTGCTCGTTTGCAATAAACCCTGTTTATTCAAAACATATTTGATTGAATGGATAAGCCAGATTATTCTCAATATTCAGTTATCTATCATATTTTAGTAAAAATAAGCATTTATACGTCTATTTTGGTGTTTATTTCATTGCATATACATTGAAACAAGCCAAGTGTACCGCCCATGACAAGCGGGCTACTTTGGTCACGTGAGGATTATTTATAAGACTTTGGATGGTAAAAATGACAAAAGCTGTATCAAGCATGAATGTTCATAAAGCTAAACCAATACAAAAGGTTTGATTCACTCTTATTTTCATCCCGAACATGAATTGCACCACCCTTAGATTCCGCTTCGCTCAACCCCATTCCACCATACGATAATATTAAGTGCCTTTCCAATATGTACGCTTTGATTAAAAATAAACGTTTTTGAATAATGAAGTAGAATGCAACATTTTCACATGTTCAAGAAAACTATCCTATTGTAGCCAGGCTCGGGGCTACAATATCACAGTTTTTCGGAAGACCATGCTGCTAATTGATAACCGAAGTGACCTTCCACAGATCCTTGTTCTTATTCCGGTGATTATTTTTGGGGCTCGCCGGTGGTGACGTGTTGCCTTGGCCGGGTCGGTGCCTTATTCCGGTGAGAATCTATTATAATTTTTTCTTGATCACAGGAGACAGAAGATTCATGGAGACAGAAGATGTATGGGATATTTCAGGGGGGCTTGGGCCTCCAAACCCCTTCCCTCCCCATTTTGGATCCGCCATTGCTGGCAGTGGCCAGTCAAATACGGGCAAATTACCGGCAACTCGATCCACTGCCCGCGTCTAACTCGTAGGCCAGCCTTCCTCCTCAATTACAGAGGCAAAGCTTCCAACACCACGGCAAACTCTAAAGTATTTCTTTCACGTGGCTCATGATTGTGATGACAGACAAGAGGCGTACAAAATGGCTGCAGAAAACACCCTCCCATTCTAGCGCATGGCTAGAATAGACACCGTTATTGAGCAGAGCTGTCAGTATTGACTAGAAAAACTGTGAGAAGTGTGACAGAAACTCTTAAAAAAGGCCGGAGCGAACTATGTCAGAATAATGTAGAAAAATGTCCGTCAGTGTTGCAATATTTATGGGACATAAAACCACCAAACGCGATTGTTGAAGTACGAAAGATACTAACATCCAGTTACAAGGAAATATACATCGTGTTAGGCTACGCTGACCAGCGTGGTGCCAGGGAAGGGACCATGAGCGGTAATGACAAAAAGCTCGCTGGAAAGAAACGGCTGCAGAACGCGTGACGGCACAAAGAAGAGCAGCGGCAAGTTCTTCGGCTCGAGTTCGTGCCGCGCTTGAATATGAATACTCGATAGCAAGCTCGGCTGAAGAATAAATGTAAGATGTGCAATCCGACGAGGCAGCTGTGGAGACCGATGTATGTGTGTGTATGGCGTATTGAAGAGAGGCACCAAGACTTAAGCTTAGGCTTTTGTGTCAATATCACATGAAATCATGTTGAATTTCTGTCAATAATAAATGTTTTTGTATTGTATTGTATTGTACCGAGTCTGCGACGTGGCTATCCAAGCTCACGCCAAGAACTTATACATTCAACTATCACGGCACTTCCTTCGAGCACCTGCCAGCATAGAAGCTGGGGATTGCCTTTTTCTCTCGAATCGGCAGGTGTGTTATGAAATAAACTTAGCCGAAATTCTTATACATTCTTCTGACATGGTTCGCTTCGGCCTTTTTTAAGAGTTTCAGTCACTCTTCCCACAGAAGTTCTAGTCTTTACTGGCAGCTCCGCTTTTTAATTTACATCTAGACCATGGCCGTTGATTATTGACATACAATACATTCTAGTCATTCGTGTATGCCATGTCCACCTCATCAGATATTTTAAGCTCATGCATGCTGTGATATTGGTCGCCCACTTATGGTTACATGAGCATCGGTCATTTAAGCGCTTATTTACATCAGCTCTTTTATTGTGTTTTGTAAATATGTGTGTTTTACCAACGTGACTTGAGCTGTAATTGGGGTTTACCTGTTGCTCATCAACGATGAATAAATAAATAAATAAATAAAAACGGTGTCTATTCTAGAGTGCTATAATGGTAGGGCATTTTCTACAGCCTTTTTGTAGGCCTCTTGTCTGTCATCACAATAATGAGCCACGTGAAAGAAATACTTTAGAATTTGCCGTGCTGCTGGAAGCTTGTCCCCTGTAATTGAGGAGGAAGGCTGGCCTACGAGATAGACGCGGGTTGTGGATCGAGTCGCCGTCAATTTGCTCGTATTTGTTGACTGGCCAGGGTCATTTTCATATGTCTCCATAACTTCAACTGTGATTGAGCTGAACAGAAATTCTAGGAGATTCTTACAGCCTGTGAGTCACAGGAATAAAAATATATGTAAAAGAAGGTCGCCTCGGTAATCAATTAGCAACATGATCTTCCGAAAAATTGTGATATTGTAGCCGCGAGCCTGGCTACAATAAGACAGTTTTCCATGATCATCTGAAAATGCTGCATACTGCTTAATTATTCATAAACGTTTATTTTTTATCAAATCTTGTATACTGGAAAGATACTTAGTACGTGGTATGGCGGAATGGGGCTTATTGAGGCAGAATCTAATGATGGTATAACTCATGTTCGGGATAAAAATATGAACAAATCGGACATTCTTTTTAGTTTAGCTTTATGAACATCCATTCCTGACATAGTCTTGCCATTTTTACCAGCCAAGTCTTATAAATGTTCCTTACGTAACCGAAGTAACTCACTTACTATGGATGGTACACATGAGTGCGTATGAACTAAAATACATATCTAAATAGGCATAAAAATGCCTAAATTTTGCTAAAATATGATAGTTAAATTAATATTAAGAGTAATCTGGCCTCTAAATTCAACCAAATACTTTCCAAATTAACAGGGTTTATGGCAAACGATCGGCGGATTTTTTATTCTTGGCTCTGAACAGAAGAGCTATATCTCTGTGGCATCAAAACAGGATTTTGACCATTTTTGTCAAATTCAGAGTTTCAAATGCAATCCGCGACCCTTAGACATTTTTGGATTTCTTATAATTTTGGTGTTTTTGGATTCAGGAGGTCTCAAGCAATGGCAAAAACCACCGCCATCCAACAATTTGCATGGTCGGTGCAAAATGAGGCACCCTATTGTACATAGGTACAATGCATGATGTAGCAGGAGATAGCCGTGGGCAGCTGCACTACACGTGCTGTTGCAGTTATCTGGGACTGACCGTGCCGACTGACTGTATTGCTGCAGGAGTTCTCCGAGACCCACTACAGCGACATGGTGACCGGATGGGAGCTGAAGATTGGCCGCGCCGCCGAGGGCTGTCAGCTCTGGGCTCTGATCCGGGCGCGCAAGCTGCCTGACCAGCACCACCAGTGAGGAGGCACTTACCGCGAGGATCTGACCGAGCCTCCGCCTGGCCTGGAGGCGGTGCCGAGGTCTGCCAG
Source organism: Lepas anatifera (assembly GCA_034440635.1). NCBI lineage: Eukaryota > Metazoa > Arthropoda > Thecostraca > Lepadidae > Lepas > Lepas anatifera. The sequence goes on from JAOTON010000508.1 coordinate 69,471, forward strand.
TCCAGAGATGGTGGACTGAGCCCTGTGACATGACAGAGCAGTCAATTTGTACCCAGAGTCTTCACAGCAACCGGTTCATGATGCTGGGTAGGAGTATTGCCGTGGCATCGGCGAAGGGTTTGCCTGTTGACTACGATATTTACAAATAGGGGCGGTAATAATTATTTTAATAAAAGGAGAATTTCCCAGCAAAAAAATCAGCAGAATAAGGTGATTGGGTGAATTTGTGTCAGCAACAAAGCGTGAACTCTCACTGCAGCTTGACAGGGCCGACAGAAAATCATGAAAATCCTATCGATTTCTGACAACCTCAAAAGGCAAGATATCTTGTGCCGTAGCCGCTACAGAAGTAGTTAGAGTATCATATCAACTTCCTAGTGTGCTGTTCGTTGTTTGGCGCTTGTGCATATCTACAAAGGGCGCGGTGAAGAAAGGATTTGATATCTGTCTGGTTCTGGGCATTTTTCTAGTGCATTGGTGGGTGGGAAAAACTTTTTTAGAGAATAAGAAACCTAGCTGAGTGGTCTTCGTTTAAAAAAGTTGAATATTTCACAAGTTCATACTCCTGGCGTTCTGAGAGCGCAACATCAGAAAGGATCATTAATTGCCATTTTCATCAATGAAACATGGTATTCCAATACTTAGATTACATTTGAAAAATCCAAATGTATTTCTAACAACAATCATTGCTGTTTTTCAGAAAATATGCACATTCTTGCTTTTCAAAGAGCCACTTTTTGGTGTTCATCCTCTGGATAAGCTTACCAAAGATCATCCACACTGCACCAAATATGACAAGCATATAGCTACATGACCCATGGGTGCATTCTGGGGAGAAACAAGGGAGGATTTGCCCCCCTCCTCCGATCGACCCTCGGAGTCCCTTGAAATGGTCACGGCGCCCCCTAAAATGTCGCTTCTTTCGGCAGTGCAGGTGGTAAATGACAGAAATTTGAGGGGTGGGGAATAGAGGCCATCCACCCGATGGTCTTCATGCCGTGTGATTAAAGTTCAAGGCCGGGCAGCGGCGTGAGAAGATCAAAAGGGAGCACGTGCCACTCCCTGAGCCCCTACAGAGCACCGCCATTAGCACAGAGAATTGTCTGGACCCCCCCTCCCACCCACACACACACACAGACACGCACACAAATTGTTAATGAAATATCTCCTAGCTAAATCATATATTAGATTTAGTGATTCTCTTGTACAGTAGTGCACAACAAGCAGAAACAAAACGTTCCATACTACCGAAAATATCAAATTCAAATTTATCACCGCATTCTATTGTAGAGTAAGGTAACCTCACTGAGGTTACTTCGTTGTTTGCGTCATGAGACATTACCTCATTTTGTTGTCAGTTTCGAACACGTGCTGTGTTTCACGTTTTATTCTCGAAATAAAGCTGCCAAGACTTAGAAAATATAGTCATTGAACCCAGGGTGTAGCCATTGAAAGAGACAAAAATTTTCGAAACATAAATTACCATGCGGTAAAAAGGTGGATTTAAAATGAGGATAGATACTCATTGGCGTCCTTATTCGGCTCTGACATTTTCACATTATTCCGAGCTTAACACGCGCATTGACGGGGGCGGGTACCCGCCCCCTCGGGTTTTTCGGAGATAGCAGCAAAACGGCGGCGCGTAGCGTCACCGTACTTGGCATACCTTTTTTCATCATTTTTTACAACTTCTGTGAAAATTTTAAGGCTGGGTCATCTCAGGTCAGGTCACCAGTACAGGTCAAGTGACCTGGCCCCAAAAAAGGTTTAAGATAGCATAAGTCGGAGCAGGCTGAACTTATCGTATTGAAACTCATATCAGATATTGGGCCCACCGAGTTCTCTAAAATATGTTCCGGTATTTTTGATGTCGATGACCTAAGGTCAGGTACGAGGTATAACCTCTCCATTGGGAATAAATGGGAAAAATGGTTTTTACTGTATAACTCAGTAACCAATAGTGATAGAGCGTTTCTTTTAGCTGTATTAGACTCGCCTTGGCTTTGCGGTTCTAATGATATGCATTTTATCTAATTTGACCCTGATCTGACCTCAGGTCAGGTTAAATCCTTGATTTGACCTAGCAAGGTCAAATTATATATCATTCGATTCGGCTTGCTGCGAGGATTCATAAAGTTTCCGTGGTTTTGCTCTATCTTTATTTGTTCAGATGTAATAGCCGAAAAACGTAATTTACATGTTATCCCTATTACGGCATGCTTTGACCTCTTGTGACCTTAAATGTGACCTGACAAAAAAATGGTCCAAATATTTTCGATGGAGAAGTGGATGGGCTACCCAACACCATTTATCGTTTTCCGCTACCTACCGTGGTTCTCGAGATCTTAGGGGGCAGGTACCCACCCCCCACGTCAAAGCGAAGGTAGCTCAGACCCCCGTCAATGCGCGTGTCAAGGATGCATTGTTGAAAACGTTCCGCAATATATTGACACCGTAGAATATAATCTTGCGTGCCCTAGCTTTCAATCACGTGATTAGATTCGATGTTAGATTGGATGCGAGGTCGGACCTCGGTGTGGTTTGCCTGTTTGTGACACCTGGGACCAGTTGCATGCCATGTGTTTTAGCAGGTCAGTTATATGTGCCATCGCCTCGTACATGAATATGTGGCCGCTGTGTGACCTGACAGTTAAGTTCTATTGGTAACGTGAATACAACGCTGAAAGATGGCTGTCCTTTCTTCACGTTTTTGTCACACTGCAACTTCTGTTGCAATTGGAGTAGAAGTGAGACGGTCAAGGGAGCAGGAAACACAAGTGCGAAGCGATATAAGACACGGATAATTTCATTTAGGGCCCAAGAGGAATTCCAAGCGATTAGAAATTGCTGCTCCTCCTTCCGGTATAGTAGACATCCAACAAGAAAGAGGGTGGTAACTATCCAAATTAACCTTTCAGTTCTTAATACTCTGAAACACATCCAGGTAAAGTTCCCAGTGGAATATCAAGTGACGAACGGTTGGGTCACGTACATCAACATCCTGATCATCATATCCACAAATAGAATCTGACAGTTTGGGCATTACGTGTCGCTCTCTTTACAGACCTGTCCGGCTCTAGGGATCTTCCCCCGCATTATCGGTTCTGCCCCGGCGCCTATTAGCTTATCTTGGCCTGCCCGAGGGCTATGTGAGCAAGAAGATGGCGTCAAAGCAATGTTTTTCAAGAAAATTTGTCAGACCCCAGGTGCATGTTCAACGAGGAGTGCTTCAAGCAGGGGCGAGCCCTGTAGCTACCTTATTGCCTCCATTTCGCAGTCGCAACACCCAACAAAAACATATTACATGTGTAACAGTCAGATGGTCACCACAGCGCGGACTCTGGTAGGTCACCTCCGGCCAATAGAAGAGTGGTAACATGAGTATAACCAGCCCCAGCCTGGATGTGCGCTCGGTATTTGTAAAAGGGAATGTGGAACCTTGGTCGAATCCTGGAGTCTAGTGAAATTAGGCGTACTTTTAGCCCAAAATAATGAAACCACTCATGATTTCTCTGAAAACTGTTCAATAAGCACAATATTTTGTTTTTTTAATTACTCCTCTAGGAAATAAATAAAGATCTGCCTGTGGATGATGTCATGATTTGGCAACCACTACCATACTTGAAACGCTTCAAGGGCTTCAATTGGCTGATGCTCATCGTGACGTCAGCATATGTCGTCATCATCATCATTATTGGAGTTTTAGGGCGCGTCGACAGCGACGGTCATTTTGCGCCCATATCTATGTCATCGTTCTAAGTTTAAAAGGAGATGGCATCGGGAGCCACCTACAGCAGCGTCGTCTAAAACACCAAAAATATGTCGTCACACGAGCAGCTCACAACAATGGCCGCCCGGCGAGGGGCTGATGAGGGGACTGGTGTCAGGTAGGTTTTAGCTTTTTTCTACGGAAATATCGAGTTCCAAGACAAATGCTAAATGGAGTACCGGGTTTTCCGACTTGCTTTACAACTTGGCTATCTCAGTTAAAATCACGTTGTGAAGGGGCCACATTCCCTTTAAGGATGTTCTTGACCAGAGTCAAGCATTCCTTTATAAGTATTGTTGAAGCAGAAACTGGCGCACCCTACCCAGGTCAAGTTTGAACACTGACAGTTCCCAAGTTGAAGCTGTTTTTATCTAAGTCCTGAGGATATAAGCGCGCACATCTCTTTTGTAGCTTCCGTTGCAATCCCCATTTCTGTTCACGCATGTTAGATCATCCGACGCCTGTCTTCCTTGTGAATGTCCGCTTTCAACGTCTCGTCACTATCATCATTCACCGCAGTGACAAGCCAAAGATGATGGCTACAAATAAACGATACGTGACCATTTTCCGGAAAGTCCTCGCATTTAAATCATTTAAAGGTCCAAAGTGGGACTGTGATTTTTTGCTGAATTTTAGTTCCCTGCGGATTATGTCTGCTCAGTGAGGAGTAAAACACTTATCTCTCAACATTCCCCTGAAATACCGTTTTGGCCCATTAACCCGCGTCCCGGTTGGTCTCCGAGCCACCTTCACCCTGGTGGGGTGTTTGAGGGGGTGTTTGAACAATCCCCCTCGAACTCGGCCCCTTTGCGGGATAGCAAAAGCGCGAGCGCTGGTGGATAGTTAATACAAGTGAATGAGGAAACTATATCAGTCACATTTTGGCTAAGGTCAATATTGAGGTCATGACAAGTCAAAGAAGGTGGCATGTTAGAGTCGAGTGTTTGAGCTCTAGCGTCTGCCAGAATGGAGTTAGAATCCTTTTTAAACACCATTCGCTTCCTCTCGTTACGGGGAATCGAATGATGCATAATATGGCTCTACTGGATCAAAACAAAAATGATCTGACCTCAGGTCAGGTCATGGTCACGTTTTAACCTAGCAGTCAATATGCATATCAATCGACTCACAATAGCAATCCAAACGCAATGATATCAACACAAAAGCTGTATCATCCTTTTATGCAAAGTTATTGATCTGAATCTGAAATCTGCGTTAGTAGCCCCAGATGACCTCTGAAAGGTCACAGGTCAAAAATTGCAGCATGATCCAGGAAAGGGGCCCAGGATACTACGATTTGGAGAATGTGGAGATCTCAGCTGTAACTACAGAAATACAGCCCAATTTATGTTTTTCCTATATGTATTTCCAATGGAGAGGTCATGGTCCGTACTTGACCTTAGGTAATCGATATGAAAAATCCCGGGATCCATGTTGTAGCACTCGGTGGGCCCATTATGTGGTATAAGTTTCAATCCGATAAATTTGCCCATTTTGTACTTATGCCACCTTAAACATTTTTGGAGGTGACGTCACTTGACCTGCACTGGTGACCTGCCCTGAGATGACCCAACCTTAAAATTTTGGGGAAAGTTGCAGGATTGACCAAGGATAACGTGCGCCAAGTACAGCGGCCCCTCGCGCCGCCGTTTTTTCTAGCTCCCGGAAAAACCCGAGGGGGTGAAAAACGCCCCCCATCGGAGCGAAGGTTAACGCCGATTGGTGTGTACGGCATAATAAAGACTCCACCGCAGCCGGTCACGATGTGACGTCAGCACCGCGATCGGGGTGGAAATAACACCAGCAGGGGATACGTCAAGGATCCGTACGTGATTGCACAAAGTAGCGCTACAGACGAAGTTGTGAGAGCTGCTGCGAAAGCGTGGCGCCAACATTGCAGGGTCCACGGAACTGTGACTTTTTACTTATGGGTTCAGCACCATTTAAATTCGGCCTTCAATTGCATCAAAGTCATTAATCGGTACTCGTGAATAGCGAAATCCAGTGGGGTGTGCATATGTTAAACCTACATGCCATCGGCTCCTTCAGAGGTGTATCCCCCGAAGGCGGAAGGGAAGGCGCACGGGACTTTAATAAGCGGAAACAGAACCCAAACACGTTTTAAAATCAACAGCTTCTCCGGACCTGGTTGCGACATAACCTACATTCTCGCTAAAGTGACACTTTTGGTTCATCAAAGGAATCCTATGTGTGTGTCGTCTGGCTGTGAATCTTTTCCACGTTTTGATGGCGTAATAAACAATTTGGCATACCCTGTGAGTGAGCAGATCTCTGCCTCTGCAACATTCAACATCAGCAGTAGTCGGAATGTATTCCATCAGATTGCATTTTCTATTATCATTGGATTCCTCACACATGCCAAAACTGAGGTCACCTTCCTTTCGGAAAAAGAACGCATTTTAGCAGTTAAATTATCCTTACATCAATCTACAGCTACACTTAGCCTGAATGATACGTAAAAACACTGTTCGGTATCTGAGGATCCAGGCCCAAGATAGGCATGGTTTACCACGGAAGAGTCCTCAGGGAGGTACCTTCTTGGTAAACACCAGTTTTATGAACACATACGAAACATATCAAATCGATACGACAGGAGCTGCCAGGCGGCCAGCTTTGAAAGCGTCCAAATTACTTCAGTCGGAGAGGAATTTTACCTTCAGCGCTGAAAATAAGCACGGTGCCAGAATATGGCATGCATATAATCAGCATGGTCCGGAGGAACCTGCCTAAACTTAGGGACAGATATTTGAGAAAGAACATATACAATAAAGGCATGTTTCCTGCTACATACAAGTGAGTCACACATACACATTGCTGGCACGATTCACGGAAAGGAGATGGTGAATTGGCCGCACTCTCAACCAGCGTTCCTGAGGTATGGGTTCCACTCTTCATGGAAAACTTCGGTGCGAACTATAAACAGCTGACCCTCAACCGGGAAACCAGCACATGATGACAGACATTACGAACCTGATTCTGTGTCTACGAATTCTATACGAATCCGGTGCAACAACGCGATGGCTGGCATTGATCAGCAAGGCTCATTACGATAGCTTCGGCTACTTTCATTGCATACGCCTAAGTGTCCGCCTTTACCATCACCTCACACAAGATTGAAACCCCGTACACGTGTGAACACGCAACACACAGAGATCGCACAGCCAGCCGAGATATATGGTAGCACTGAACCAGCACCGTTGCACTTCGTCGATAAAACTTCATCCTCCTAAAATAGGCACTACAGCCCGTTTAGACACATTTCACCTCAGTTTCGGGTTGACTGTCCATTTTTCTTCTGCTCCCTTGAAAAGTGCACCTGAAGGAAAAGAGTCGTATACGACATGAGTACGTCCTCATTATTGGCAGCTGCTTCACGCGACCTCTCCTCGTCAGCCGGCAGCGACAGGTACCCCAACTCCCCATTCACGAACGCACCAAAGACGGGCACACCAGGAACGTGGTGGGCCAGCTGACTGACCTCATACCCTGGCTCGAAGGCGTACTCGCCACGGCCGCAGCACGCCACCATGAAGGCCACCGAGTTATCGGCAGGCAGCTTCTGCTCCGCCAGCAGTCGCGCCCCTGCCTCAGTGTCCATCGTCTCCGGTCCGTTGGGGAAGTCCTGAATGACGACAGAGGCGGCGCGGACGGCCGGTCCGCTGAAGTAGACCACCAGCAGGGCGTCCGTCGGCGCTCGCGGCGTCATCAGGTCCGTCCAGCCGCCGGCCACCGCCACCGAGCCGCCGAACTCGCTCAGTATCAGATTGGCCACAGCCGCTGCCGCGTGCGAGCCGCGCCGGCTGGTGAAGAACAGCAGCGCCGCCCGCAGGCCGTCCCACACGCCCTCTGGCATCAGACCCCGCAGTTGCTCAGCTGTCGCCGGTGCGCGCACCCGCAGCGTGACGGCGCCGGCCTGAGCGCCGGCGCAGGGCGGCGGCAGCAGCAGCACGCCCACACGGTTACCGTTCTGGTCCTCCAGGGGCTCGTCACCAGCCGCTGTCGCCACACAGCCTGTCAAGGAAGTCAGCCCGGCTACCATGCAGCTGGACGGCAGAAACTTGGCCAGCTGCGGCATTGCCTTGCGCCGGCCGGACCGAGCCTTCAGGGCGTGGAAAAACAGCGCCAGCGCCGGCTCGGCGTGGCACTGCGCTAGCAGCCGACGCACCACAATACCCGCGGTTTCTGTTGCGGTTCCTCCATCTGGAACCGGCTCGGAGTCCCAGAGCGGAGCTCCTCCTATGGCACGTCTCTGACGCAGCACGATGTTGGCCACGTCCCTCCACACGCGACACACAGCACGGGCCCGATACAGCTCACGGCAGGGCAGGTGGGAGAGGATAAGCTGAACAACCCCGTACTGAGAGGTCAGCAGACTGGTCTGCTGAGCAGTTAGTTCCACTAGCTCCACCATGGCTGCTGCAGGCTGATGTCTTGAATTTGAATTGTCGTCAACAGCCTCCGTGTGATCTCGATCTAGCTTTTCTCCAACAGTGTCTGCAGCAGGATGCTGGCATTCCTGAACTGGCTCTTCTTCCTTGTGGTCAGGCATATTTTCACTTCAGATGGCAGGCTAAGAGGAAAGAGCCGAGGAAATCCAGATCTGAAAAATAAAGAAGTTTTGATTTAATGTTGGCATGCAGTTAACATATAGACATGAATCGTTAACTATATATCCTAGGCAAACAGTGTCATAGGGGTACCAAAAGGGTTTAAATAGGTATCTAGATTATCTAATAAACACAGCTAATAAGGATCCTAGAATACCAAGCTATCAACATTAACTGGAAGTTCAATATCACCTTGTCATTTTTCAATGATTGACAAAACAGCTCCTGGAAATATTTGAGAGAAATTGAGAGCACAGTCAACATTAGTTTAGATTGAATATCATAGGATGTGTATTGGGCTCATTTCAAGCAAAGAACATTCCATATTCTTTATCATTTGTAGTTTTCCTCCAAAAAACAAAAATAGAGCTTGAAGGGATAATAAAAATAATTTTACTTAACAAATAAATGTGACATTTGTGAAGGCTTGACACATATTGCTACTGTTAACTAACATTACAGTATAATAATCTTGTGTCTCTAATTTCGTTCTGTCACTGCTCCAAGGGGTAGGCGTGTCTCGATTCGACGCAGGTTTCCTTTCCTCTCCCGATCGCGCCCCCTCCAGGAGAGACCGGATGGCAAGGAAACCTACCAGGTGAGTTTACCAAGTGAGTTAGCAGGTCTGATATGTTTATGTTGGCATCAAATTTAAACTTTGAATACCATGATAGTAAAATGTTTTGCAAAAATTGACTTCATCTACACATAAGCTGCAGAAACAATTAAGACAACTTAATCACTATGTGCATCATGTTCTATAAAGCATGACAAGTAAATCCAAGGAGACCTTATGCTACTTAAATCCTGCCCCAATTTAGCAGAATGTTTATTGATGGTATGGTGTTTCAACTCTAACATGAGTGTTTACACTTAGAAAATTTGTGTTCCATGTTCTGAGATGTGCCCTGAAAGAAATAAGTGCAGTAGAACTTCCTTTCTAAAGAGAACTTTCAACCCCATCATTTTCATTTCTTGGTTTTCCACTTATCATCTTTGCTAATGATGTTTGAAGAATAGGGGCTTGTTAGAATTCTATGCATGCTCAATTTAGACAAGCAGCCTAGTCTTTTCCAATAAAGTTTGATATTCATAGGGCTACACTCAGTCTTAGGCACTTAGCTAACATAAATGTTTTCTTTATATTTGTTGTTTGGCCCACAATAACACATTTTAACCATTAAGTGGCTGATCCCAAGAACCAGGTTCCAGTGTGCAAAGTATGGCATTTTTGATGAGATATTTTTGGTGTGAGTGCCCTTGGAGACAGGACCGAGTGGTGTGATTTTATCAACCTGGTACGAAATTGTGAGACTGGTGTGAGGAAGGTGACACTTACTAAACAAATAATTGCTGAATGATTATTAAAACACTGGAGGGGGCCTTATAAAAAGTCCTTAACAAACTGACTAATGATAGAGGTAGCATTGCATCATGTGTGTAGGAATGGGTGCATTTTCCCCCTGGTATGTGGCAGATTGTTGCAAATTTTTGGGAGGCTGGTGGTGAGAGAATTTTAGATGGCTGGTGCAAATTGTCTGGTCTGCTGCCATACTTTGCAGACTGGACCAGGTTGACCTCCAACAGCCCTAGGCTTTATGGCTATAATGTGATATGGATTGCACAGCTATAGAGACCATCGAATGTTATTTGCCCAGCACTATAGCCCAGTCTGCAAAGTATGACAGCAGGCCAGACGAGTCGCACCAGCCATCTAAAATTCTCGCACCACCAGCCTCCAAAAATTCGCACCAATCTGCCGCATACCAGGGAAAAAATGCACCCATTCCTACTACCCCTACAATGCAATGCTACCTCAATCATTAGTCAGTTAGTTAAGGACTTTTTTATAAGGCCCCCTCCTGTGTCTTAATGGCCATTCAGTCATTATTTGCTTAGTTTAAGTGTCACTAACCACGCAAATTCGCACCAGGTTGATAAAATTTGCACCACTTGGTCCTGTCTCCAAGGGCACTCGCACCAACGAGATCTCGTCGAAAATGCCATACTTTGCACACTGGACTATAGCACAGCCTGTGTTTAAGAACAGGGAAACCAGCACTCAATGAAATCCATGACTCCACTATGTATTGTGATTAGTGGTCCAATGAAGATAACATTTTGACCATAGAAACTAATTCACTGATCTGGGCTCCATGACCAAATTACTATCTGAATCAAACTGCCAATCCACTTCATCAAGGGCTTTTTGCCCAGCATTATAGCTCAGTCAGTGCAAAAGTGCTGGTGAAATAGTACTAAAAGCACTTAATGACTCCATTATTATCCTGATTGATAGTCCAAATTACACCACTTTTTGGCAAAGAACACTAAGCCACTGTCCAAGTCCCTGCCACAGTGTCCCAAAAACGGTGTTGCGCCCGGGTGCTAAGTGTGAAATTGATATTGGAAAACAGTCTGTGAGCAGCAAACTCAAAATGAGCAATATTTTGAATGCCAATTCAAAACCTTCTCCAAAACTTTCTTTAACATTTAGGAAGTCATCCAACTTTCTTTACTACCATATCATTAAGCAGTCTGAGCCAAACTCTTCTTGAAAAAAAACATTGAGTAGAAACTTGAGCAGAATGAAACAGAAATGAATGGATAATTCAGCTTGGCCGGGTATCGGTTTTCACCCAGCACCATGGAATTCGGAACAATGCCCTTCAATGCATCGTGCAATCCGTCCCCCTGCGGCGCTGACCTTGAAATGCGGCGACAACACACGAACTTTTTTCCAAAACAGGTAGTTTGATTTTAATTATTGTAGATTTGTACGATAGGCGAGCACACCATAACCACCAGATGTACAAACACCGACAGAGGAGCAAAAATATAAATCAAATCCACAGCGTACGCGCTTGACTCCACGCGCCCCGGCGTCAAGGCAATAGAGACACATGGCTGCCGCCACAGGAAGCTTGTGTTATGCAGCGGAAGTTGGCACAGATAGGCGTAGGATGAATGATAAAGTTCTCTAAATTTACTTCAAGCTCAAGCTGGGTTCCATGCAAGTTTTAATCCCACGGCTAATAAGGGAAAAGTTTAAAAATATTTTGAATAAATTATAAATACATCTTATAAATATTCATCACACGTCTAGCGTGCTGTAACGCAGTCACGTGGTTTATAAAATTGGAATATGTTGTTTACTTCTACGTTATGGGGTAGAAGGAACCTCTTTTGTCTTTAATGCGCCAAACACAGTTTTTAAGATATTCTTCTTCCTAGAAATTCGCTATTAGCGTATTGATTCTAACTGCTGATTTGTGCAAAATAGCAAGTACGATTCCTGGACTAATTGAAAAACGGTATTCCAGCTGAATGCTTTCCTTGATCAAAAAAAGGTATAACGATTTTAGGCGCCCTTTTCCATTCCCACAACACGATTGTGGCATGCAGGGTAGGTAGGTAATGGAGAGTGATCTTGGTTAAATAGTAGCAACAAGGCCCTAAAAGATTATAGAAAAGGGTAATAGTAACAGAATTTTTCCAACTTCTGCACGGGGCCATAGACCAGGACCCCTCCCAGTTTCTCTGCTTAGATAGGGGCTCCCGTACCCGCGGCCACGCGTGGAAGTTGGTCAAACCAAGTGCGACATCTAGAGCACGTCGCTCGGCATTCAGCTGTCGTATAGTTAATGACTGGAACTCCTTACCCACAACGGTGGTCGAAGCCCGCTCTATAGATCAGTTTAAGGCAAGACTGGACTCCCACTGGACACACCTGATGTATGAGACCCCGACTGGCGCAGTCACTGACACCTCACGACTGCGTGGGAAACCCCACTCGGGCGAACGCCCGGACGAGAGAGTGAAGACCTTGGATGAATGAGCTCGTCAGAGAACGGAACCGGCAGGCCACAAGGGCCTCCAAAATTTTCCGATAATTGTAGGTAAGGTAAGGTAAGGTAAGGTAAGGTAATAGAAGAGAAGAACGCCAGCTAGGCGGCCATGGACAAATTTGTGGCCAAAGTGCAGAAAGTTGAAGTTGAAGTCGAAGATATTGGAAAGAGCCCTTCGTTTTGGCCTGTAACTCCATGCTTTGTCTCAGGAAAAATAGGAACGTACTTGAGGATCTGAATGGAAAAGACAGGAACTCCCAGTGCCTTATTCCAGACTATTGCACATTCACCCAGAGCCAGTCCAAGTTTTTCTTAAACTGGTTCACGTTCCCAGATTGCGATATAATGACATGTTCAGGCAAGTTGTTTCAGGCATTCAGGGAGTGTATAGTCAGATGGTTTCTCCTTACTCTTTTGATTGTATGCTGCTTAACCAGTCCGTTTGTTGCTTAACCATGCTTAAGATGTTGGCCCCTGGCCAGCCTGCAAGGTATGGCAGCAGGCCAGATGAGTCGCACCAGCCACCTATAATTCTTGCACCAATTCACACTGCCGGCCATCTATAATTTGCACCAATCCTCAAACCCATTAATTTATTTTGTTTTACATTTATTTATTTTTTTTAACTTCTTTTACTTTTTTATGCTTTTCTCCACTTTTTTTACATTTTTCTCAGTGTTCACTGTATATTGCTCTGGCTCTGTCCTCACACCTAATTGATGTGTTACCGGCTCATGCGAGCAGTCCCCGCCTCATGGATCTGTCTGCTGGGGTCTTTAGAGGAGCTATTTTTCTTGTGTCTTCCTACTGTTTTTAAACCATGTTTGTTTTAACCATCCGTATGTTTCTTTTAGTGTGAATATACATTTATGGAAGCATATACCGGGAGAAAAACACACCTATGGCAGGCAGGGTCAGTTTTTCCCTTCTCCCACATGATTTTGTCGATTTGAGTGTCGCCTTCCTCACTCCAGACTCTAAAATTTCCTCCACTCGCTCCTATCTTGAAGAGCACTCGCATGGATGAGATCTCATCAAAAATGCTGTACTTTGCACACTGGGCCCCTGGTCTCATGTCTTTGGGCTGGTACTCTGATGATGCCTTCAGTTTTCATTAGTCCAGTGGGTATGGCATTATACAAGTTGGTCCATGGTTTGAACCTTTGGACCAACTTGTATAATGCAATCATATCTCCACCTTTTCTTCTATAGGACATACTTGGTAGATTAAGCTGTTTCAATCGTTCATGGTAATGCAAGTTTCTCACTGCTCTTACTAATCTGCATAGAAATGATATTTGTTTCTTTGATTTCACATCCTTTATAGTTGTGATATCCATATTCTGTTGTCCTTGGTGGTTCTCTGCATGAAGTGTGGGGGGCATATTAGTGCTGTATTCATTTGTTGACAGGTGAATTGATATTATGGAAGTGTGTGTTACCCTTGAATTTCTTTCTTATTTCATACCATACACATATATTCACACTACGGGCAGATGATACATACAGTGACCCTAAAATAAGCCCCTTCTGTGGTGTGCAAAGAAAAATTACACACAGTGGCCTGAGCCCTGAACCCGTGACCGCCGACGGCGCGAGCGCTCTAAATTACGCCCAGACGGGCACGGGCTCGGAGCTCAGCAGACGTCCACCCGGCCGGGTGAGTGGACAAATAAATCAGGATGATAACGAACGCATGAGCGGTACAAGCAAAACACAGCTAAAGTGTGAGCAAAACCAATAAAATGTGCAGTCAGTTTCACACTGTACAGAAACCGCCCAGCATCAGCAACGTAGGCTCTGACGACGGACAATCCACACCACGCCGCCCCAGTGGAACGCACAACGCCTCGTCCACCCGGACAGCAGAAGCTGGGCTCCCCGACCCGCAGTGGACTCCCGCCGGGGATGGGACCCGGCTGATGGGTCGCGGGACGACTCACCGGCTCGGCAGCCCAAGAACTTCCCCGGCTCAGCTCTGGGAAGTCCCGCGGTGGCGGGGCCCTCCGAAGAATCATCGCCTCCGGCCCCGCCGCTCTGAAGACATGCCGTCAGACTCGAGGAGCCGGACTCCTTGGCATCCCCTCTCTTGACTCCGCGGAGCCGCTCGTCTAGGAGGTGCCGCCACCCCGATGCCCAGCTGGAGGCGCAGAACCAATCCCGTGCCGACAGATGAAGACCGCCGCATCCGAGAAGGCTTGATGCCGCACCCTCACGGCAGGAGAAACTTTATCTTCCGCAAATCGGCGACGCCGGGGGCGCCGCCCGTGTCGCCAGCGCACGACGCCGGGCCAAGAGGACCGCCGGTAGAGGCAGGCGATGGCAGAGACGACGACATACCGCCAAACTGGAATAGTCGGACTCCATGATCTCCTTCTCTCCGGACACCACGCAGAGACAGGCACCTCGTGAACAGGCATCCAGAGGCAGATATCGCAGGAGCCGCCCGGCTAGAAGGGGACGCCAGCCAGCGGTGCACGACCGATCCCGCGCCGACAGATGAAGACCTGCTCCGGTCGAAAACGCTTTGCGCCGTACCTCCATCACAGGAGAAACTCCCGCCCGCGCAGATGTGCGACGTCGGGACGACGCTTGCGGCACCAGGGGACGACGCCGGGTCCCAGGGACCCAGGGGCGTAGTCCAGGGGGGGTGCGGCGGGGACAGCCGCCCCCCGCCCTGAGGGCCCGAAGGGCCCCTGAGGACACGAGACGCGCGGAGCGCGGCTCGCCCACCTATACTCTGTGGCCAAATCTGGCATTTTATACCAGATAGGACCCTCTTCAGCCCTCTTCAGCACCCTATTCTGTAACAAGCAGGGCCCCT
Source organism: Lepas anatifera (assembly GCA_034440635.1). Classification (NCBI taxonomy): domain Eukaryota; kingdom Metazoa; phylum Arthropoda; class Thecostraca; family Lepadidae; genus Lepas; species Lepas anatifera. The sequence goes on from JAOTON010000508.1 coordinate 84,540, forward strand.
TTGGCGCTGTCGCATGAGCCCTTTTCGGGGCGCCGCCCCCCCCGAGCGAAATCCTGGTTACGCCCCTGCAGGGACCACCGGCAGGTGAAGAAGAGAGAGGTCCAACTCTATCACCTCATCGCAACTCCAGCAGTTTTTTCTGCAGTCGGCGACGTTTAGGCATATCCGAGATGGTGACATCAGTTAACTTTAACAGAGGTTGGACAGCAGCTCCAAGTGGCCGGGTCACCCCTCGGATCGTACCCCAGTCGCACCCACATGTTGCGCCAGGGGCCGGTATTGAAGTAGTAGGCGACCAGTGGCAGCAGGTACTTGAACCGAGCTGTCAGGCTCCCGGACCCGGACCGGTAGTAGATGAAGGTGCGGGACGCCGCAAGACATCGCGATGACACTCAGCACCGGGATGGTACAAGAGCGGCGCGCCTGAGACACACAGACAGAAGGGAGAAGTGGGTTAAGGGAAGACCAGCTAAGGGTGGGTGAGCAGTTGAAGGCTTTCGCATGTATTCATCACACATAGAAAGCTAAAACATGAAGGAACACTACAGATGATAATGCACCACCATATCTGTGATTTTATGCATTTTTCGCTGTTAGATGTAGGTTCTCTGTAGGTTTGCCACCCAGTTAGGTAGCCTATTCCAGTGGTCAACAACTTGGTAGCTAAATAAGTGCCTGCAAACCTCTGATGTGTCTGATTGGGGCTTGTCCACTTTAAAGCGATGTCCTCTTGTGAGTTGTGGTAGTCAGCCACATATCTTGGAAAAACTTCTGGCGTGGGATGTTAATTAGGTCATTCATGATCTTAAACATCATCAGCATGTCACCAGATTTGTATCCGGCTCGAGCATTGATGGCGGTGCCAATAGTTGCATTGATTAACTATTAGCTCCCAGGACTTCTTGGCTCTGCTGCATTCAGGTGGATGTTTGCCCCCTAAGGGCTCACCTGCTCAGAGGTTAAATCTTGCACCTCAGGATAGGTGCTCAACTAGTAGTGTATGCCATATGAGTCACAAAGTGTCAATATACATTTATGGTAACAGTTGGTGTGTCCACCACTGTGGGGGCGCGGTAGTGGAGTGGTCAGCATAGCTGTCTGCCACGCAGCCGACCCGGGTTCAAGGCCCGGCGGCTTCCCTGAACAAGGAGCAAGCTGGCTCCCGAGAAACCCTTCCAACAGGGAAAGAGTTGGCGACGCCATATGACCCTGGCAGTTGGTGCGTCGATAAGCCCCAAAAATTATTATTATGTGTCCACCACTGTGTGGTGGTATTTTGGCACGGATGCATGTCAGGTTATATATATTTTTAATTGGGACTGGTGGGCATTCGGCTGAAATTGGCATGCATTCCCACCAAGAGGGCACTCCTAGAGCATCAAATGACTGGTAACTGGTAGGCACGCAGCAGCTCAGGGTCGTTCACTGGTGGACGTAGCATGAGGGACTAGTGGGCAAAATGCCCACCACTTCGTAGCTTAAAATGTGATGTAATGCCCCATCCCACATAATATGTTTACTGGCTTCTGTGATTCCTTTTAGTGTGTACTTTGAGGAATGCTGAGGCGTATACCTAGTGCCTATTAACCCTCGCCCCACCGGGGGCATCGATGCCCCCTAAGGTTTTTTCGGGATAGCAGAAAAATGTCGAGACGCAGCGCCGCGGTTAAGGGCTCTATCTCTCCCTCCATCAATTTCCCACAATCCCTGAATTTTTGCCCGGGTCACCCAATGTCAGGTCACCAGGTGAGGTCAGCCAAGGTCACCTCACTTCAACTTTTGAGCTCAAGAGCTACATTTCTTAGTCGATCAATTTGAAACTCCCTACATTCATGACCCTTCCAGGGTCTACAAGATGTATATCCGGGATTTTTCGATTTCGTAACCTGAGGTCAGGTCACGAGGCGACCTCTCCCATTGAAAAAGCATCGGGAAAACCTGTCTTACGATCTAAAAGTCACAAAAACGATTTTAAACGCTCACATTGCTCAGAAAAGCGTTCTTGGACACCCCTTCACGAATCCCAGGGGCCATATTTTCCGTTTGACTTTTCCAATGTCATCCAAGGTCACCAGGGGTCAAAAACGGTATTTTGCCAATACAGTTTGACCTAATTAAGCTAGAGCGCTGAATCAAACACCATCGTGTTTGTCTTGTCACTGGCTTTCATTTGATATACGGCAAGGTCACTTTCTGACCTTTCGTGACCTCAGGTCATATTAGGTCATGAGGTGACCTCTGGCAGGAGGTCATAACGTTCCACAGAGCGAAAAAAGGTCTGCTAACTGCCTACCAAATGTACTTTACCAGATTTCAATAGCACTAATGGCATAAGAGTTATGCCTAGTTTTCTTAAGCATTGCACATTTGAGTGAAAATAGCCTATCGTGACCTAACTTGACCGCTGGAGGTCAAGCCATTGACCTGAGAGCTTAAACATGCGAAGTAATTTCTTACTGAATTCACGCGAGCTTTCTATTGCACTTTGCATATTTGCGCTAACCCCCATATTTTTGGAGTTAGAGGGGGCCATCGATGGCCCCCGGTGGGGCGAAGGTGGCGCCGGACCCCCGGTGGGGCGCGGGTTAACCTGGTGCTTGTTATGTGTACAATACAATACAATACAAAAATTTATTATTGACAGAAATTCAACATGATTTCATGTGAGATTGGTGCAAAAGCCTAAGCTTAAATCTTGGTGCCTCTCTCCCATACGCCATACACGTTTACGCAAGAACATATTCTGATTTTTCTCTGCTACAGTTGTCACACAAATTAACAAACATACACACTCTTCAGCCAATTTAGAAGTTGCCTAACAAACATACACTTTTACACACACACGCACGCACGCACGCACGCACGCACGCACGCACGTACGCACGCACGCACGCACGTACGCACGCACGCACGCACGTACGCACGCACGCACGCACACACACGCACACACACACACACACACACACACACACACACACACACATATATATATATATATATATATATATATATATATATATATATATATATATATATATACACATACACATACACTGAACTATTCAATCGCTGACCGCCACTCCGGCACCGGGCAACAGAGGAGCACAGTTTGTCACTGCCTGTCACGTGTCAATTTCGAACATTGAATCTTTTGGTGCTGGTGAGAAATGACTGAAAAGAATAAGCGACGTCACGCCCGCTGCCAGCACTCAGGCCGCTGCCTCGTAGAAGTTCTATTTGTGTTGCACGTTTTAGCGTTCGAAAGTTTAAGTTGAGTATTTGGGATAACGCTCTGAAAAGCAAGGTTCGGGATGGGTCATTAAGGGACAGTCGAGTATGAAATGTACTACAGTTTCAGAACGATGACCGCAGTTGCATTTTGGAGATTCAGTTAGATTGAATTGGTAAAGATGAGAGTTTAATGTGGATGCACCAACCCGCAGCCAAATATATAGCCGATTACCTGTTTTTGAGCCTAGTGTAAAGTATTTGGGTGGAGGAGGCTGACCGTAGTATTTTGAGACCTTGCTTTTGAAATATTGATAATCATTTTGCCTGATAGTTAATGGTGTGGTATTCCAATCCCGTGTGGTTTTAGGTACGAATGAATTTCGAAATAATTTTATATGATAACTTGGTGCAGTTTGGTTTTGTGCGTTTCGTAGGGTTCTACCGGCATCGTTGAGTCTTGTGGGAGCAATGGTGGATCTAATATAGGTAGGGACTTCAGAAGTTTGACGCTGTAGAGCATAGTAAACATTAAGTCAGTGAATTTTTCGTCCTGTGGTCAAAGATGTTCATCCAAGTTCTTTGTATAATTTCGCAGTCGGTGTTCTCAACATTGTTCCTGTGATGATCGTAGCTGCTCGATTTTGTGTGCGTTCTAGTCTCATTGCGTCTGTCATCGTGATATGGCCGTCAATGATTGTGTCACAGTAGTCGAAGTAAGGTCTAACGTAAATGGTGTAAATTTGGTCAAGAGTGGGCCTGGGTATGTATGAAGCAAATGAATACAATGGCCCAAGTGCTCTGTTTACTTGCTTAGTTACGTGATTAATGTGCTCATGAAACCTCAGATCATCGGACAAAATTACTCCCTAAGTGTTTATGACTTGTGCTCGGGTGTATGTCTGTTCCACCAAAGTTCAAGCGGGGTTTGACTGCTTCCTGTCGTAGAGAAAAATTTTGTTGGACTGTTTTTGTAGAATTGTATGTGATGACCCATTCTTGCCCATAGTTGTGAATTTCGTCGAGCTCTTTCTATAGAGAAGTCTGAGTGGCATTTATGTCGTTGGGTGCATGAGGTTTGTAAAGTGTAGTATCGTCGGCAAAAAACAGAGTCTCGTTTGTTGCTCGTGTCGCAAGTCCGTTTAGGTACATGATAGCCAATAAAGGGCCAAGCACGAATCCTTGGGGACAGCCACCGTTAAGCGTTTTGAACTGTGACGATGTTGAAGATGTTGAGGGAGTAGGTGTTGGAGATGATGGTGTCGGAGGTGATTCGCACAGTGGGCTATCTCCCACAACAACTCTTTGCTGCCTGTCTGTCAGGTAGCTCTTCAGCCAATTCAGAAGTTGTCCGCCGATGCCAAACTCGTTTTTGCGTTTTCAGAGGAGTCCCTGATGCCAAATTTTGTCAAAGTATTTTGTGATGTCTAGGTATATTGCCGTAAAGTCCATTCCTTTGTCCAGTGAGCTGTAGAGATTGTGAGTGAGGTAAAGTAGCTGAAGCTGATTCTTCTTTATGCACAAAAATGGATCCAATGGATGGATCTGATCACATGTGTGGATCTAATTTGACACAGGACTGCTCAGAATGTCTCGAAGTTGAAGGTTACTGGAATGGGGTGAGTGGGCTGGGGGCTGGGTGTTGCCATCCAGCAACACCCAGCTCACAGCCCAGTTCACATAATAAACACCAATTCCAGAAAAGTGCCCACCCAGCGCACAGTGGGCCGGCGGGCGCTCAAAAGCGCTTAAAATTAATTACCGTCGAACTATTGAGGCTACATCAGCGATATTTTATATCTAGGGTTTTTAAATGCCCCGAGTAGTTTTCGAGGCTGTTTTTGCTGTATCTGCAGCCTATGTCTAGCTATTGACATAATATTACTAGGATGTGGCATGTGGCACCGATAATATCAGTGCGAGGATTATTTTGGAGTGTGCCGACGAGCTAGCTGTGCCCTCACCAAAATTTGTAAACTCTCTCTGCAGAGCGGCATCTTCCCTACACGGTGGAAACTGGCCAACATTGTTCCTATTTTTAAAAAAGGTGACAAAAGGACCCGGCTAACTACCGATCCGTATCTCTTTTGCCCCTCTTCTCAAAAATCCTGGAAAGAATTGTGTACAGCCAGCTGTACCACCACGTTGCGCCGGTGCTGTGCCAGGAACAGCATGGGTTCATTCCGGGTCGGTCGGCTCTAGCAACCTTGCCACATACCTCAGCTCGGCGTGGGAGGCAATATCGAGGGCCATCAGACGGATGCCATATACACGGATCATTCGGCCGCCTTTCAAAGTGTGAACCATAAACTAATCATTCATAAATTGAAAAATTCCTATCATTTGCAGGCTTCTGCTCTTCACTGGTTCGTCTCATATCTCTCCGATAGGCGTCGCGGGTCATCGTTAACGGAAAAGCATCTGACTGGATGCCAGTTACTTCAGGTGTTCCGGAGGGTTCTTTGGTCGCTCCTTTGATTTTTCTCTGTTCTAAACGACCTTCCGTTGGAAATTGAGTCATCCTGTTTAATGTACGCCGATGATGTCAAAATTTACCGTAAAATCACAGCCCCAGCTGACGGCTGCTGCTGCAACACGACCTAGATCGTTTGCAGAGGTGGTCCGTTAGGTGGGGTCTCATTCTAAATCCCATAAAGTGCAAATCGTTCACGATGACCCTCAGACGCGCACCTGTTCAGATACAATACCATATCGATAACGCTGTTCTTAAAGCTGTTAACCAAATTCGTGATCTAGGCACAATTTTAGACACCAAACTCACTTTCTCGGCTAACATTTCTAGCATAGTTAGTAGGGCAAACCGTGCACTAGGCCTTTGATTCGAACATTTCAGACAAATTCAAAAGGACTAAATTCAACCAAAAATCTCTTCTGACGGCATACTACGCCAACATTAGGTCTTTGTTAGAATACAACAGCGTTATCTGGTCAGGTGCTGCCAATTCCCACACGGTGCGGGTTGATCGAGTACAGCACAAATTTCTCATCTGGCTAAATCATCATGTTGCCACACATTGCGTTTCCCTTTCTTACGAATCTCTTCTTAACCACTTCGGCGTCATTTCGCTTTCTTCTCGAAGATTGCAACACGACTTGCTCTTTCTCAAAGGTCTATTTTCGAACAAAATTAGGTCATCAAGTTGCTCGAAAAATTCCCATTGCATGTGCCATCCCGATCAACTCGCACGCTGCTTCTTTTCGCTGAGCGCCGCGGTCGTGTCAGCACCGTCAATAACGGCTTCCCTCAGCGTATACCGAGGAGTTAAATGCATTTCTGCGGCGGGGAAATGCGATTTTTTCAACGACTCTTTTACCGATTTTAGGAAACATGTTCTTGCATATATTCGCACTGTTTAATTTTTATTACCGTCACTTTTACCATCGGTTTTATCATCAGCTGCATCTTTCTCATCACTCAAATTTTGTTGTTTTTACCGCTTTTTACATGTGTGTCTCTCATCTGTGTACATAGTTTTCCTTTTATTTACATCGACTTCGCCTGTTAATGGATCATTTTCTGTTGGCGATTTACTTAATAAATAAATAAATAAATAAAAAATAATATACATAGTAATATACCCTCCGGATAACAATTTCTTTTGCCTTCGGGATGTTGTATGGAGGACATATGTCGGCATTCTGACATTCTGACCAGGGGCGTAGCCAAGGGGGGAGCAGGGACAGCCACCCCCCTGAGGGCCCCTGAGGGCCCCCTGAGGACACGGGTCGCGCGAAGCGCGGCTCGCCCGCACTATGCTCTGTGGTCAAATATGAAATTTCATACCAGACAGGGCCCTCTTAAGCCCTCTTCAGCACTCTATTCTGTAACAAGCAGAACCCTTTTTACCCATCAGGGCCCTTTTGGCGCTGTCGCTAGGGCCTTTTTCGGGGCGCTGCCCTCCCCTGAGCGAAATCCTGGCTACGCCCCTGATTCTGACTCTTGGCCGACTCTCTGGTAAACTGCCAGGTTTGCTTCGTATGCTGCCCTTCAATGAACACAGCAAGTGCTTCTTCGTCTGTGTATCGTATTGAGGTATTTGCTGGTTTTCTTAGCATTTTTCTTACCTTAGTAGGTCTTGTGGGAGCCACGGTCACGTCTTTGAGAAAACCAGAAAGGCCCTGGCGCTTTGGAGCGTGTGACATTCAAAAGCTCTGCAGAGGAGTAACCAGCCATGAAAGCGGAGGTTCGACGACGTTTGGAGCTACCAGAAAGTGTTCCACATAAACCCACAGGCCGACAAGGACCCCGGCTTGTACATGGCTGGTCAAGGTCAACAGGCTCCAATACCCTCGGTGAATCTGCTGCCATGGAACACTCATTCAGCCACTGTTTCTCTTCCTCCAGAAGCGGTTTAGGGTCCTGTGACTTGCTTGCCATTTCCGCTTCAGCCTTGCAATAAAAATTGTAATTTCCGACCGCACGTGTCTCTTTTATGCTCACTGAATCCGCCCTGTAATGTGTCCTTAACATATGACACTTCGTCATCCGCTGCCACTCTGTTGATAACAATATTGCCACGCACAAAGTTAAACACATCCCTTCTTGAGATCATTTTTCCGACTACAAAACCACGCTTTGCTAGAGCAAGGCACCTCTCCAACTGAGTCAGGGGCCTATTGTTCCTCTGTACCAGGCCACTTCTGACTCAAGGAAACGACCGTCTTATATTTCGTCTCATCAGATTTGAGCTCTCGTGATCAGTTCTCGTGCGAAGCGAGGTAATCATCTGATGCATTTAGTGTAAAGCGAGTGGCAAACCCAGGCCAATCTGCACATTATCTTATGCCCCGAGCGGTGTTTAGACAATACCCATATTTCCTGTGTAAAGCATTTGACCCAATGTGACCTGGAAAAGATTGCGTAACCTGCAGATCTACGAAATAGCTCAGAATTGTGTTAACCGGGACTTGAGACGAATCCTAAAGGGAAAACTTGCCGACACCTGCCTTAAAAATGAACAATTTCTACCATTTGGCTTGTAATAGTGTAATACTATGACCGCACCCGTGCATTGCACTGAACAACAAATATGCTCATAATACGAATTCGGGCAAAATCGGGCAAAAGTAATTATAAGGCATGAAAGTAAACACCTTCAGCTACTTTGTGGACCAAGTTTCACTGCGGCACAAGGTGATATATTTTTAAAACTCTATTTCAAATATAGTTTGATCAAATCTATCTCCGTCAGTAACATTACTTGGTAAATTTGCTCCCCATACCTGATCAATACACGAAATCACGTTAAAACATGTACTAACATATTTGGAACACTCCGTTCCTAGAAACAAAAGCCATAAAACTAATTTCTAAGCCTTTGAAACGTTGAAAAACACTTGTGAACAAATAAGGAAATTCAGGCGATAAGTGCGCTCCGAAACGCTTTCGGTGGAAACCTCGTCTTCAGACTGTTTCTGCACAGAGTTTTGTAGTCGTTTAGAACAAATAAGAATGCCATCGTATTCTACATTCAATTTCACACTGATGACACCCATAAAACAGCAATATTTTTGAACTTACGAAATCCGAATAATAAGCGCTTTTGAGGGTCCGCGGGCCCACTGTGCAGCGCCTCATTTGTATTGTAGTCATGGTCAGAAAGGAGCATTATTGTTGTCTGATTGCACCCTATTCCCTCGTTTCAGATAATTTTCCGGAAATAATGCCACTGGAGCCAGACCATGACAGCCTGCGGCGCAAGTTTGTGGACGTCTTCTGCACTGTGCTGCCATCTCTGGGCACCGGCGAGAGTCTCGGTTTGCTGCTGAGCTCACTGGAAGCATGCCTGTCCAATGACGCGGCGGTGTTTGTGTCGGGCCGGCCAGAGTGCGGCGGAGCCTTCTCTGCTTGGGTGTTTGCTCAACTGGTGTCGGTGCACGGACAGCTGGCGGATGGTCCGCCTCGTCGCAGCGCCACCGCTTTCGGCCACCGCCTGCTGCGCACCCTGCTGGCACGTCACCCCCGCCTGTTGGCTGCACAGCCCACTGCTGTCTGGCTGGGGGCGATTCAGCAGCTGACCCAGCCCGGTAGCGCCGTGCTGCGGATGTTACCGGGGACTGAAGTTCTGCCGGCGGCCGAGAGTCGGCTGCCGGCGGCCGGAGCCGAGCTACAGCGGTTCCGCAGCGGTGCCCTGCAGTTTCTGCTCTCGGACGGTGTGTTGGACGCGGTGCTGATGCTGCCGACGGCTCACCTGGACGTGGCCGTGACGGCTCTCTGCCGTCTGGGCGGCACCGAGTGTCGCGGTCTGGCATTGGCGGCTGTCAACAGACTAACGCGAGGCCGGCCCCTGAGTGCTCGTCACCGTTTGCTGATTCGGCGGCTGCAGGGTACCGAGCCGGTCGCACCAGCCGCCGCCTGCCAAACAGCGACGACAGTGACAGCGAACGGCACAGATCGGGCTGCTGAAGCGGGAGCAGTGGGTGCCAGGGGACCTCCGCGCGCTGTTACAGCACAGCCTGGTAGTGATACTGACGCTCTGGCGAGTGTGGCGAGTTTTGCAGAGGCAGCGCCTGAGCACTGGCGACAGGCTGCGATGTTGTTGGTGGTATCACAACCTGCAATCCAAGGGAGAACCGTGGCAGCTGTCGAAATAGTCATCTCAATATTGTCACGGATAGAATCTACTGATATATCTGACTTTCCTGACATCTACCGGTGTTCATTGGAAGTTGTAGTTGGACTGCTCTCCATGTCACTGGGGGCGTCATCTCTGGAGCTTCTAGCAGCAGTTGTTTCACTGCCGTGGCTGGGCGATGAGGTCAACTGGCTTGACCTGCACCTGGCTCCGGACCTGGGCGGTGTCAGGTCGCAGCTAGAGAGAGTGATGAGCCGGATGAGCATACCCACCGGTGACGAACTGGCTGAGGCCTGCCTCAGAGCCCTGGTGCGCTTCCCCAGACAGGTATGCCCTCAGTGGCGATCCAAGCTGACGCAGCGTCTGCTCTCCGACTGTGAGGTCAGCGTCAGCTTGCTGCCGTCAGCCGCTGTTAGCCTCAGCCGAGCGGCGGCCTCCCAGATGGCAGCACAGGCGGCCTGGCCGGACGCCGGCCGACTGACTACGTCCCTGGCGCAGCTGCTGTGCCTCAGCGCTGGCCGGGCCAGCTACTCACAGCGGGCGGTACAAGCTAACGCCGGCTGCGAGGACCGTCTCCACCTGGATGTGACTTGCGCCGTCTGTGATCCGGACCGGAATGCGCTACCTGTGGCCTTTACCGAACCCACCATTCCCGTGGACCAGGTCTGCGCTCTGGTGCTATCTACACTGGCATCCTTCAGCGGTCGCGTGACATCGGAAGAGCGTCGCGTCCTGCTCCGCTGTCAGAACCACGCCGACGACCGCGCCGCCGTGGTCCGGGCTGTTCTTTCACGGACCGACGCTGTGGATTGGTCGCCGACGCTGCGGCCTGTGCTGAGCGGCGGTGCTGATTGGCGGCCAGCTCAGACGCTGCTTTGTGATTGGCTGGCGGAGCTGGGGGAGGAGGAGTCGGCGCGGGCGCTGCGCTGTTTGCTGCATTGTGCGGGAACAGTGTGCGGGGAGCTGGTACCGCGTCTGCTGGCCCGCCTGCAGCGCCTCCTGCTGTCAGCCCGACCGCCGGTGGCGGCGTCAGCTCACCTCAGCCAGCGGCAGCTCTGTCGTCGCCTACAGCTGACCACCGGCGAGCTGTGGCAGCGCCACCGACGGCTGGTCTGCGCTGAGTTGGCCGACCGACTGCTGCACGCCGGCGCGCCTCTGTCCCGTCTGGCAGCTCCGGCCGCTGCCTGGGAGTGTCGCGGCGTGAGCGGCCTCCTGCGTGCTGGTAGCCGACACTTGCTGCCACCCCTCATCGTCGCCATGGCAACCAGTGGACGCGCCGAGCTGCTGCAGAGCGCGGCAGCAGTGCTCAAAACCAAGCCCAAGGAGCTGCTGATCGACAACTACCAGTATGTGCTGTCACATGTAGTTCTCTCCGGCCGGCGCAGTCAGCTGGGCCGCGTGCACGCGTTTGTATCTGGCGCCACTGCGCTGGCCATCGAGGAGATCCGGCGCTGCTCCATTCAAGCGCAGGTCAACGAGCTGGTGCCAGGTCTGCACGCTCACCGCGACGCCGTGATCCGCGAGCTGGGCTGTTTGGCGCGGCTGGACGGCGGCTGCCCCGGCGGCGACGACGCGCCGGTGCCGCTGGAGCGCGTGGTTCAGTTCATGTCGACACGCCTGCTGGGTGTACTGGGCTGGGCTGACTCACGGCTGGGCTCTCGCTCCACCTCTGACGAAGAGAAGCGCCAGCTGCTGCTGTCCTTGGGTCAGCTGTGTGACCTGCTGGGCAGCGGGCCGGTGTCGGCCGTGGGCAGTAAGCTGGTGGCCACCCTGCGGGCAGGTCTGACTGTGCCGTCGCTGGACCAGGCGGCCGTCTGGCTGCCGCTGCTGCGGGCGCTGGACGCGGCCGCCCTGCGCGCCCTGGTGGCTGAGCTGCTGGTGACGCTGGAGCCGCTGCCGGCCGAGCAGCGTCAGCCGCTTCTGCATTGTCTTCTCACTGAGCGCCACAAGCAGCTGCGGCCTGTGCTGGACGAGCTTCCGGAGCTGCCGGAGCTGGCGGCGGCGGCGCTGCAGCCTTCACAGGCGGCGCTGCCCGAGCGGCTGGATCGGGCCGCCCGTAGTCTGCGCCACCCCAGTCTGCCTGTGCGGCGCCACGTTCTGCTGGGGCTGCGGCAGCTGCTGGGCCGGCGCGGGTCTGACCTGGGCCACCTGCTGGCCGCTGTCGAGTCGCGCGAGAGCGTCAGCAGGCTGGTGGACGCACTTCTGGCGGCCTGCCAGGATGCCGATGTCACCACGCACAGTCTGGTGGCCGAGTGCCTGGGGGCGCTAGGCGCTGTCGACCCGGCGCGGCTCACCACGTCGGACACGGAGGCTGCCGCTGGCCGTTCGCCTCCACCTGCTGCCATCACCTCGGACGAGTTTGCCGTGACGCTTCTGACCCAGCTGGCACGGGCCTTCACCGCCGCCGCTGACGGAGTGACGCAGGCCTGCGCCGGCTTCGCCATGCAGGAGCTGCTGAAGCTGCGCGGCTTGGGCGTGGGTGGCGCCGGCAGCGCGCTCTGGGACTCGCTGACCCCGGATCTGCGTCAGCTGCTGACGCCAATGCGCACCAGCAAGTACCATCAGTCGGCCGCTAGGGAGCAGCTGGCCGCCTCGCCTGTGTACGGCTCTGAGGCTGTCACCGGTGGACACCCGCACTGGATGGGGCTCTGGCTGGCGCAGCTGGCCAGCTTCGTGCACAGTTCACAGGCGGCACCAATGTTCGCCTGTTGTAAGCCGATCGCCTGTCGCGACCTGTCGCTGGCCACGCTGCTGCAGCCGCACGTGTTCGTGCGCGCGGTGGCGGAGGGTGGCAGCGAGGCGCGGGCGGCGGTGCTGGCGGAGCTGCAGGCCGTGCTGGGGAGCAGCAGCCGGCCGCTGTCAGTGGAGGCCTGGAGCTGCAGCGGCTCTGCTGCCGCGCTGTGTTTTCAGCGCTGGACGCTGCAGTCGGCTGGCGGGCGGCGCGGCTGGAGGCGTGCGGCAGCAGCAGTCGGCAGCTGGAACAGCTGCGCACCTCTGATGCCGAGTACCGCGCCGTCACCCAGCTGCTGGAGAATGTGCCGTTCGACCTGGTGGCCGGGGCTGCCCGCCGCTGCGGGGCGCACAAGCGTGCGCTGCAGTCTATAGAGATACACCTGAGGCGGCGACCGGAGCTGCTGAGCTCGCATCTATCTCTGCTGCAGGATCTGTATGTGTCGCTGTCTGAGCCGGATGGTGTTGCCGGCGTGTCGGCCACCCGGCCGGAAACGCCCTCAGTGGCCGACCAGCTGATCCTTTACAGGTCCCGCGGTCAGATGCACCACGCCCTCTCCTGCTACGAACGGGTGTGTAACACGCCGGGTAGCGAGCTGGACGGCTACAGGGGTCTCATCTCGTGCTACCTGAGTCTGGACCAGCCCAACACGGCGCTCTGTCTAGCCCGCGACCTGACCGCCCGCGACAGCACCTGGGGGGAACAGCTCGGCAGTCAACTAGTGGAAGCCACCTGGCGGCTGGGACACTGGGACGAGCTAGAGCCGGCCATGGAGTCAGCGCCGCTGGACAGCTGGAGTGCTGGTGTGGGCGCTATCCTTCTACACGCCGACCAGCATCACACGGCGGCCTTTGAGCGCAGACTCGGCTTCTGTCGTGAGCTGGAGATGACGCCGCTGTGTGCGGCTGCGTTAGAGCGGGGTGGCTACGCGCGCGCCTATGAACACCTAGTGAGGCTTCATATGGTGAGTGACCTGGAGCGTGCGCTGCCGGCGCTGCTGTGGAAGGAGACGCCGCAGCCGGAGGAGGAGCAGGCCGCCTGGCAGCGGCGGCTGGAGGTACTGCAGCCGTCGGTGGAGGCCCTGGAGCCGGTGCTGACGGCCCGCCGGGCTGTGCTCAGTCTGGCCAGTCAGCGGCTGTGCGACCGTGGCTGTCGGTCCGCCGCCGACGCCCTGCAGCTGGAGCTGGGCCGCTGCTGGCTGCGCAGCGCACGAGCGTCTCGCGAGGCGGGACAGCTGCAGCGTGCCGCCAACTGCCTGCTGCAGCTGCAGCCGCAGGAGCGCCGGCTGCCCGAGGCGTTCGTGGAGCGCGCCAGTCTGCTGTGGCTGCGTGCGGAGGGCGACGCTGCCATCCGCGTGCTGCGGCAGGGCATCGCCAGCCACTTTCCAGACTGGGCGGCGCTGGTGAAAGGCGACCGGCTGTCCGGCCATCAGAGGGAGATCCTGGCCGAGGCTAAACTGCTGCTGGCCCGCTACTGCGAGGAGTCGGCCCACATGGACAGCAACGTCATCAACCAGCACTTCGTCGAGGTCACCGAAATCTGCAAGGACTGGGAGGAGGTGCACTTTTACACGGCCAAGTACCTGGAGCGTCTGCTGGGGGCGCTGCCGGCGGGAGGGCGCGACACCAGCCAGTTAGGGCCGCGCGTGGTGTACGCCCTGGGAAAGTCGCTGGAGTACGGCTGTCGGCACGTGTACGAGTCAATGCCGCGTCTGCTCAGCATCTGGCTGGACTACGGCGCCTCTGAACCGGTGGTGAAGTCCCGATCGGGAGAGTGCAGTCAGGTGAGCAGGTCGGTGGAGCTGATGTGCCGGCGGATGGCCCAGCTAGTAGACAAGGTGCCGCTGTACTGTTTCCTCACCTCGCTCAGTCAGATCATCTCGCGGATCTGCCACGGCCGGCCGGAGGTGTACGCCCAGATTCGCGAGCTGCTGGCCACCCTGCTGGCCACCTACCCCAAACAGTGCATGTGGTACATGCTGGCGGTGTCCCGCTCCTCCTACCCCATGCGGGTGGAGCGATGCCAGGACGTGTTCGCCCGTGCCAAAACCAAGAAACCGGAGCTGGCACAGTTCATAGCCGACGCTGCCAAGCTGGCCGACAAACTGATCGATCTCAGCAATAAGCCGGTGGACAAGAAGACGGCGCGCGTCAGTCTGGCGACGTTCTTCCCCAGCCTGAGGCGTCTAGTGTCGGCCGGCTTCTCTGAAATCCTGGTGCCGCTGCAGCAGCAGATGACGGTCACGCTGCCCGAGGACGCTGGCCAGCACGGCACCCAGTTTCGCCCCTTCCCGGACGCACAGGTGAGGACGCCTCAGTTCCGCCCCTTCATGGACTTGCAGGAGAGGGCCCCCGCTAGCGCGGCACCCAGATCATGTCATTTTTAGACTCTGGTGAGGACGCAACAGTTGTGGCACTCCCCGGGCTTGTGTGTGAAGATCCCTCATTTCCGTCTTTTTCTGAACTTGCAGCTAAAGACTTCTGTCAATCCCGGCACCCATTCCTTCCCGGTCTAGACTGAGGTGAGGAAGCATCCAGTGTATGGGTGTGATGAGGGTGCATGTGTAGAAGGGGGCAGGTATGCACTCAAGTCTTCTCAGTATTAAATTCTTTAGACCCCAGCAAATCGACCGGACCGGACGAATTACCAACGAGAATTCTCAAGCTCACCGCAATCTTAAGTTCGGCCCCTCTGACCATACGCGTCGGAAAAGGGGGGCCAGGGGGGCCTGGCCCCCACTTTTTGGCCAAAAATTTCCTGATCTCAGTCAAAATGAGAGAAAATCGGACATTCTTATATCCAGCCGCTGCGGGAGGCAACAAAGAGCCCACATTCGAACAGTTTTTGGTCCTGACGTTGAAAGTTTTCTGTCAGCATCAGGTTGAAGTTTGGCTGCCCCCCCACTTTTTGCCGGTGGCGACACTTATGCCTCTGACTATTCTATTTTAACAAATCACTCCAGTCTGGTTATTCCCGAGGTCGTGGAAGTAGCCAATGTGAAGCCAATATTTAAAGGAAGGGCTCTCCATCGGAGCCAACCAATTATCGACCAATTTCTCTCCTTTGCTGTGTCTCAAAATACTAGAAAAATTGTTTTTCGAAAAATTTACAGCCATCTGACCGAACATTAGCTCCTGACTGAAAAACAGAACGGGTACCGGTTGCATCATAATACGCAACTTCAACTCACCTACCTGACTCATAACTTTCGACGCACTGGACAAGGGGCAAAATTTACAGCTATATATTTGGACATCTCAAATACTTTGACAAAATTTGGCACGACGGACTTCTTTTAAGTATGAAACTACTTTGGACTCACAGGACCGTGCTAATTTGGCTAAGATCGTATCGACTGACAGACAGCAACGTGTGGTTATTGAAAATGACGCTTCAACGACCCAGACTGGGACTTTCTACAAAGACGACGAATGAGACTTATACTTTGCTGACACATCCTTTACAGATCTACGAACCAGCTGCGCCCGGTCCCAGACGTCACTACGGAGATCTAGACGAAATTAATCAATACGGTCAAGACTGGGCCATCCGTTCAATCCATCAAAAACAATCCAGAAATTTTCTTTACGTCGTGAAAAGTGGACCCAACTTTAAAATTTGGTAGCCTCGCCATCTCAAGAGCCTAACTCATAAACACCTCGGCGTTACTTTGTCCAGTGACCTTCGCTTCCACGAGCATATTAACAACACCCTAAAACAAGTCACAGGCACTTGGTCCCCTCTATCCCATCGCCCAACACCTTCCAAGACCCATTCTCGACAAACTATACACGATTTCGTTAGACCTTACTTCGACTACTGTGCACAATTTACGACGGCCTGATAACAAAGCTGACGCCCTCCGACTTGAACGAGCCCAAATAGAGCGGCCAGACTAATAACAGAGGCACGTATGAGAACTCCCGCATCAAAACTGCACGTATAATTGGGATGGACGTCACTGGAAACTCGACGTTGGTCCACAGGTTACGAATTTCTCAAACTTAAGCAGCCAAACTCACCCCACCCACCTACATTCGATCGATTATTCCAGAAACACGATACTTTCCACCGGCAGGACTCTTAGAAATACACTAACAGTCACGCGCCACAAATACGACATCCCTTTTCCAAATTCTTTTATTCCGAAGACCTCAGGACAAGCCTCAAGACCTCAATACCCGCCCATCGAAATTCGAAATTTGAACGCTGCAGCTTTCAAACAAAAACCCTAGATTATTTCGGACAGATGCCCGCTCCTAAGTACCTGCACTCGGCTCCAAAATTGGTAACAAACTCCACAACTCCGAGTTGGGCTTCCGCACGTATTATCACCTCTTCCAAACCATACAAAACCTTCGCCACAGTGTTCCTGTGGTTTTCGGACGAGACTATTAAACATTTTGTTCTAGAGTGTTCTCTTTATAATGATGTGCGTGCTGAACTATTTCCACTATTACACTTTTGGCCACAATCTCCGAGTACTTCCTCTTCAATCACAACTTGACTTTCTCTATCTGGTATTGGACTGGACGAGGGCAGTGGACGGGAGGTGGCAAAGCTTTCCAAAATTGTCTGATAAAATCAAGAAGATTCACTTAAGACTCTCGGTGGTCACGTGGCGCCGGCTGTCCCGGCTAGTGGGCGCCGGCCGGTGGTGGGCACGTCCGGTGGGCTCCCGCCCGCAGAGCTGTCACCTCGGAGATCGCGAACGAAATTTGCCGGTTGGGACTCTTAAATGTCAAATGTCCGTTGGTTCGTTATGTTTCTGTGTTGTACTACCTGTTGTGCTTACGAACCTAGATGTTTATAGAGACTTCTGAAGGTGCCTGGTTAAGTCCGTAGGACTTTTGCGCCGATCTCGATGTAACCTTTTGGAAACCATTGTATATGATTAGATTATCATCTTCGTTCGTATCGTATGCGCATTGCTGTGTGGATGGTGTACCGTATCGTGCAGCCGATACAGATGTGATTTTATTTTGATAAGATCCGTGCAGAAGTATTGCGTCTGGTTTGTACTGCTTTAATCTTTAGAGCTCACGTTTCGACCGTGGCCCAGACAATGTGTTGTAATTGGTGTGGTTTAATAGCATGCTAGCCATTGCAGTTTTACGGCGTCGTCAACCCCAGTACTGAAATCAGGAATGTTTGGCACCAGATCACGCTTTATTCAGGGAAGCTGCCAGAACTAGCATCTGAGACAATGCCCCCAGCAAATGAGCGCCTAGTATCTTTGAGTCACATGCACTTACGGTAAGCCGTGCTGTGCTCTGCGCCGGCAGGTCTGTATCGCTGCCTTCGAGGATGAGGTGGACGTGATGACGTCACTTGTTCGACCCAAGCGCATCACTCTGCGCGGCACCGACGGCAACCGCTACACCATGATGGCCAAGCCGAAGGACGACCTCCGCAAGGACTCCCGGCTGATGGAGTTCAATCGACTGGTAAACCGGCAGCTGGCGCGTGACGGTGAGGCGCGCCGGCGACGCCTGCGCATCCGCACCTACACGGTGATCCCGTTGAACGACGAGTGTGGCCTGCTACAGTGGGTGCCGAACCTGAGCGGCATGCGGCAGGTGCTGTTGACGCTGTACCGACAGCGAGGCAGCATGATGACCAATGCCGAGCTCAAGCAGGTGGCGCCGCAGCTGGATGACCCGCTGCCGAAGAAGCGCTCCATCTTCACCGAGACACTGCTGGCGCGCCACCCGCCGGTGCTGAGCCAGTGGTTCCTGACGGCGTTCTCCGAGCCGGAGAGCTGGTACAGATCGCGGCTCAACTTCGCCCGCACGGCGGCCGTCATGTCCATGATCGGCTACATCCTCGGTCTCGGCGACCGGCACGGCGAGAACATACTGCTGGATGCCTCCTGCGGCGACTGCGTGCACGTCGACTTCAACTGCCTGTTCAACAAGGGCGAGCTGTTCGACTGGCCGGAGCGGGTGCCGTTCCGTCTGACGCACAACATGGTGGACGCGCTGGGTCCGACCGGTGTGGAGGGTGTGTACCGCACCGCCTGCGAGGTCACCATGGCCGTGATGCGGCAGCAGCGCGAAGCGCTCATGTGTGTGCTGCGCCCGTTTGTACACGACCCGCTGGTGGAGTGGAGCCGACCGGACCGACGCGCCGCCCGCGACGTGGCTGAGATCGTCAACGAGAAGGCGCAGGCGCACGTGGGCGACATCGAGCAGCGTCTGCGCGGTCAGGTGCGGTCCAAGCTGAAGCCGGTGCCGATCCCACTGTCCGTGGCCGGTCAGGTCAACTACCTCATCGAAGAGGCCACCAGTCTGGACAACCTGTGTCAGATGTACATCGGCTGGGCAGCATACTTCTGACCCGGACGACGCCGTGATGGTGGTGACGTACAAAACACAAAACTATCGCCAGTTGGGACTGAGCTTGTTGATTGTTTGAGAATACATCTGTGATATTTTGGCCTCATGTGTGTGGATTGTTAACTGGCACGTGTCTGTATATATTCTGATGTGTCCTGAAATCTCGGAAACCCAGAGGCCCAGTAGTGTGCGGGGACTATAGTGATCTGTATTGTAGCCAGTTTTTATTGACTTAGGCCAATATCAAGGACAAACGAGGTGGTAAAGGTCGAATCTGGGCCGTGATGGTGACCCATATTGAGAAATTCGCTGATTATTGGGGAAGGAGCCGGGAATACACTAAAAAGTGGACAAACGTCACAGAGCGAAAGTCCCGTACAAAGTCCTCCGAAAGCTGGATGTCAAGGTCATTTAAGGTCACTGACCTGTGATATAATGACATGACACTCCCAGTAATGTACAATATGACTGGCACTTTAGCTGCCTTTGGGCGGAAGTGGGGGTTGACCTTGGAAAAAGGCAGTTGACCTTGACCCCGGCATTAAGTAACCTTCATTATGAAGTCATGGCTTAGTCACAACATACGCCAGTGCCCTCTCTTCGAAACACAGGTCATTAACCTTGAAAATGTTTGTATGACTGACCAATGACCTTTGGCTTTTACCTTCATGCAGGGTGACTAACGCAACTATAATCAAAATTGTATAACGTAATTACGTCACCACTCGGTCTACAGTGCAGGCGAATGGGAGCGACCGCACGATTGTGATGGTTTTGAAAGAAAGGTCTGTCTTTGAAAGACGTGAAGCAAAACAATATTGACCGATTTTCAAAATTATTTCACCAATCGGTGCTTTCATGAGTTCTGTCGCATATAAACAAGCATACGAGGATCTAGGGAGAGCAAAGGGGTAAGCGCCTCTCCCGATTAACCCTCGACGCACCCTAAAATAGTCACGCCCCCCAGGATGTGAAAATCGGCGCCCACCGATAGGATTTTGCGCCCACATGATAGGCTTTGCCGGTCAGGAGTGGCACCTTCTGGTCCGGATGACGCCCCTCTCGAAGGTGCCCCCATTGGCAAAGCCTGGAACCGCCTATTCAGACAAGTATGGTTCTTCAGCCACTTCGGAAAAAGGCTGGGGGCTCTCTAAGACACCCGCTCTACCGCGCGTGTTATATTG
Organism: Lepas anatifera; assembly: GCA_034440635.1. NCBI lineage: Eukaryota > Metazoa > Arthropoda > Thecostraca > Lepadidae > Lepas > Lepas anatifera. The sequence continues at coordinate 104,617 of JAOTON010000508.1, forward strand.
AAGCCATCACACGTTTATTACGCACTCATCACACTAGGGTTAAAAGTAAAAAACGATAAAAACGGAATCGACTTGACATCACCAGCGGACACGAGCAGCGACAGACCATCCAGCAGCTAGGCGCCATCAGGCCCCATGGTCCGCGGACCCCGACACTGACACTTAGCTCAGCGGGAACAAGACTGGACATAGGGGGAGACGGGTTACTAGGAACGTTTATCGAGGAGGAAACCCGACAGACGGCGGGCAGAGACGCGACGGACGCAGGGCAAGAAAACGGTGCGGCGACGAGCGCAACCCCGGCGGCGCGTACGACAGAGACGGTGGGCACCACCGAGCAAAGCCGACGCAAGCGGCGGTGGGCGTCACGAAGCCCGGTCGACGGACACGGCGCCGGCCGAGCGGCATACAGACGGCGATAGCGCGAGCGCCCTAGCGGCGGCAGAGAAAGCTCCCCCAGCGGCGGGCCGAGGAAAACGCCCCCAGCGACGACGGCGGCGCCAGCGCCCCAAGCGGATGCGACATCCCCCCATCGCACGCGCCAAGGTCCCCCCCCGGTACCCTGATGAATGGAATGGGTATGGGTTGATGCATGGAATGGAATGGGTAACACCAATTATCTGGAAAATTCACCTGTCATGTAACAGTAATGGATAAGTGTCAATATGACACTGTGTGGGTCCTTCAGGGCTAGAAAACCTACCATTTTCACATTCTAAATGGTGACAGCCCAAGGTGGGCAAGGTGACAAAAACTAGCCGACATGTTTCATCCAGACCAATAACGAAACAAATCAGCGAAATTGGTACCTGTTATTTGAACTTATTGCAATATGTTTCAACAACTAGGATGGTCCACGAGTATCCATTGGTATCCTACTAAACCAAAACGTGTCACACTTTGCAGCCTGGTTTGGTGACACATCCATGGTTTAACCTTTTCAATGGTGACACACTAAACACTTTTTGACCCCTGGGGTCCTCTCAAGAGACAGTTACACAGGGTAAAAGTTTTGTCAAATGCAGTTTTGACTTGCATATCCCTGAGACACAAACAGCGTTTGGGATGCAACACAAAAACAGCCTCCTGAGCATAAATATGACAGGAGAGTGCAAAACAAATATTAACTTAACGTGTTCTGTCACAGGGGCGTGGCCAAGGGGGGTGGCAGGGACAGCCACCTCCCCTGAGGGCCCGAAGGGCCCCTGAGGACACGAGCCGCGCGAAGCGCGGCTCGCCCGCACTATGCTCTGTGACCAAATTTGGCATTTCTTACCAAACAGGGCCCTCTTAAGCCCTCTTCAGCACTCTATTCTGTAACAAGCAAGGCTCTTTTTATCCATCAGGGCCCTTTTGGCGCTGTCGCAGGGGCCCTTTTCGAGGCACCGTCCCTCCCTGAGCGAAATCCTGGCTACGCCCCTGTTCTGTCATCCTTAGGTCCACCCCTGTTCGCGCTCTCGCTCCAATCGTGAGTAAGTTCATGATGCCCTTACTCTAGTAGTAGCATTGACCTATATAAGACTATATAATATGATAAGACTATATAGACCAAAATAAGTCCATTATAGGTCAATGAGTAGTGGTAAGTTATCCCAGAGCCCTAGAGAAAAGTAGGTCCTAGTCCTCCGCTTTCCCCCGTAAACTGTAGGGAAAATCTAGAGTAGTTTATCATATCATGAGGAATTCAATCTGGAAACTAGGCGTGAAATGTTGAAAATTTGGAAGAAAAACCATGACCTAATAGACTTATATAGGTTAATGTTTAATAGGTTGAAAAAACACTAACGTGCCGCCGCGCGCGTGGAAGGAAGGAAGGGGAGGCGCGCGTGGTGGTCCCCATCCGGGAATTTTGGTATTTTAAATATTAGAAGCACCTATGTAAGGAGAAATTTAGGCATTTCATTTTATTTTCCTCACGAATGAATTTGAAATAGTGTGGAGGCATGCATGGAGAAGGATAAGAGGAACGCTACACTATGGCAGCTAAGGCAACGATGCTAAGACGTTATTACTTCCACTTCTGATGTGATTGCTGCTATATCAATATTTGTACTGCTGACGCGAGGAAAAAATGTTTATATTTAGGTGCGGCTGGCAGTTCATTGATGCATCAACCGATGGATCCTGTATCCTTACAACCTTTTCGCTTCCCCTCCCTTCCTGTGCCACACCAATAAGTGTCTCGATGGCTTTGACCAATAGTTGTAATTGTGCTGGGCACCCGATCCCATCACTAGAATCAACATGATAGTTGAGCTCAACAATTACATTCATACATCCATACACATCCATACATCAATACATAATTAAGTGTGCTATCAAGAATTAACTGTCAGTTGACAATAAGGTGCATAATTAATATGTGTTGGTTGTTGGCCTCCTGCGCTCCGTCTGTGGCTCGCTCGTTTGTTGCGCTGCCCTTCCCCCTCCGCCGTACTTGCTAGTTGCTCTGTGCCTGTCCTCTCGGAGCCCTCATGTGGCTACCATCCTGTTCACCCTGGCACACTCTGCCCAGAAATGGCTCCCAGTTTTTCTCTTCTTTTCTTGAATCCTCGTGCATTTCTTCATTTCCATGTTCATATTCTGGTGTTTCTGATTTTCTTTCAATCCTATCGAGTGTTTTCCCTCTGAAATGTATTGTGTATGGTATGTTTGCTGCTTCCTGAATACATGTGTATGGAAGCAAAGGGCTGGCTGTTGTCTGGCCCCCTGGAGAACATGGGGCAAGGTGCTTGTAATCCTGTAGCTTCTTGTTAAAAGATGATTTGGTACCATATACATTTATTGCACACACATTGCAAGTAACAGCGCACATTGGAACACAAAGGAGAGAGAGCCCCACATTCAAGGGAGGCAGAACATGTACAGCACCAGCTGGGTGGGGCTTGAAATCATCACACGTGTATTTATTAAAACCATGACACATGTATTCAACAACTACATTCATCACATCAAAACAGACACAGGTACTTGCAGAGTGTGAAAATTTGACAATTAAATGTGCCAGAAGCGCCACCTGGAGATGCAGGGACAGAGATGAGAGGTTGAAGTGATCTCAGGTGTTGTCCCCACACAGAAGGGAGGGTATGTTAGCTAACATTGTTAGTGTTGCAGCTCCTGACCTTCCCCCACTTGTTGCAGTCATGTAAGTTAGGGTTTGGTCAGGGAAAAACCTCGGCAGCTCGGGACCCCGACTGGCAGGACCAACGTTATCAACCGGCGGGCCCGGGAAACCGCGGCGACCGGCGGAGCCATCGTCCCCATTGATTATGCTTCAGGCGGGTCCACGGTGCGGAGCGAGAGGCTAACTAGACATCGCAGGGGCGCGTCCGCGCAACGCAGGAAGCGCTACAACGCATCGCAAGGGGCGCGTCCGCGCAACGCAGGGAGCACTCCAACGCATCGTAACGGGCGCGTCCGCTCAACACAGGGAGCGCTCTGACGCATCCAGCCCTCCAGAGCCCCAGTCACACTACACGATCTGACTGGTTTTCGACAGCTTACGACCGCTCGGACGGTCACAATTAAAGATAGGTCTGCGATTGCTCGGCGACAAGTCGGGATTCGGCAAGTGGTCGGCCATGATCGTAAACCTGTCGAATGTGTCCCGACCGGTTTTATGAACGGGTCGCAACATCGGTCGCCGACTAAATAAGTCGCCGATGGGTCTCAAGCGGTCTGCGACCATTCGGAGACTTGTCGCAGACAACTCTGCGATCACTCGGTGATTAGTCGGCGATAAATACTTCCCCCTGAGTAAAATATCAAATGTCGATCCATCGGCGACCAGTCTTAGACCGTTCCCTGACCAATCGACGACTGATCTAAACCTGTCTGTTTGCACCCTCACTCAGACGGGGTGCGGTCTTGGAACTGTTGACGATCGAGGTAGCTTATCTGTGATCAGTCGGCGAGTGTATGGGGTGGGAGGAGGTTGGTAGACGTAGCCTAACTTGCCTGCCAGTCTAGTAGTCTAACCTCATACCTGCCACAACATATTGCCATTTTAGCTTCCGCCTTTAATTTTTAACAAGTTTCTTGTTAGTTGCGTCACACATTCGTTTTTTAGAGTTCATCGAATACAAATGTGTTTGTGTATAGGGACTATACGTAGCGTCTTGATTTGCAAATATAAAGCCGAGCCAAGATCTGACGATGCCAAGGAAAGAAAAAGAGGACACATACCCACGTTTAATCTCATTGATTTGTGTTTGCCATCAATGGCACCAAGGCAGTGGTGAAATTGTCATCGCTTAGAGAGATGTTCGGCGATGTGCTCGCATTCATCTTCACTGGATGGGGTAGAGACGAAATCTTCGTAAACTCTTCGAAGATCTGTCCACACAGGTCTTTTACTAACACTCTGAATTGAAATGTCAGGCTGTGGTAGCTTTCCCCAGTTGCCAAGTGACGCAGGGTGATGGCAAGATTGAGTCCAGGTTCCAATGGTTTTCTTAAGGCAATACACTTCTTCCGGATCCGCTCAGAGATAAGCATGGCAAGTTTCCTGATTATTGCTGGTTCCATCCCCACGTAGTTGTTAAGTCAGCCCCAGATTCAGCTTCCAGTTCCTGCATTAGAAAATAGTAGGAACCCTACTGCAGTCGCCTCTCCAGCCAGGGTCGGATCCAGGAGCGCCGCCTCCTCTTAGCCTTGTTTCTTCAGTGCAGCCATCCCGCTATCAGCACTGACGCTTCTTGCTCCAAAGGGAAGAGTCGGAAAATAAGCAGGTCAGAGGCGCAATGCCGTCTATATCAACTTTCATGGTCTGGGGGCCGAAAATAAAATGACCCTTCACATCGACGGTTCGCAATTTTATGCATCAGCCAGATGGTCGGAAACAGTCCGATACCACTCTCCAACTGATCCCACACTGGTTTCAATCATTATAAACTACCACCGCAGATCGACCATCCCCGTCTGCCGCCACGTACCTGATTGTGTGATGGTCTGCGACCGGCACTGATCCGGACCACCACCTCCGCGCGCCCACTTCCGATGTTGTGTGTTTGATTCGTGATCTGCCGGTCGTACCAGGTCGGTGTGCATGACCGAACCTCGGATGTCGGAACGTTCACCACTGCCGATGAATCGGCTGCCTTTGCCAGTTTTAGTGTGACTGGGCTTGGCCCGTCCCCGGGTGGCCGGGCGGTTGGGGGGGGGGTTGTTTGATTTGAACCACGAATGATGTGTGTGTTGTGACATTTCCGTTGCTGTCCCGTTGTCACCCTTTTGACTTCAACCCGCTGGACTGCTGGTTTTGGAGTGTAGCCCTCGCAGATCTCAGGGTCAGCCCCTGGGATTTGGAGAATAAAATTTAAGAGGCAGCTGGCCTGTAATGTACAGCCGAGATGAGGTCATGCTATTTTTGCATGATTGGCGGGATACTTGTCACATGGTACGCTCATATTTTTTCCGAGGAAATTGTTTATGAATCCAAAATAAGAAATATTTTTAACCAATTTCTAGGAACATTTTGAGGCGACAAATATTCAAAATGCCTATCAAATTATGCATCCTGGCAAATGTCTCAAAATTTACTTTCGATTGATACTTGACTCATACTAAGTGCTTTATTTTTATTGTATCATAGATAATTAAACAATTTTTTCTTAACACTCTGTAGATGAGGTCTGTCTTGTTGCCTACCTACACAGGAGTAAAAGAGCCATTGTATTCGTTTTGATGCTGGATCAGCGAACCGCCACGCCGTCGCTGTCTCGTGTCAGAGGCTCTTGCCGAAAGGATACAATGCTTTCTTCAAAGTCCTTGTTATTCAAGAGTCTCCGCATGTGTATGACATGTTGGGTGGCTTGCGTGAACAATATCCAACTCGTGGAGTAGGTGTAAGGGCTCTTTTCCAAGCCTGTGTTGCTGCTGAGTCCTTTTGGAAGCGATATGTAAGATGGTTCGTTTGGTTTCGTTGAGACGCAGTTGTCTCGCATTGTTGCTGTTCTTGCGTATCCGTTTCCATGAGTCCCGATTGATGACTGGATGTCTTGACGCTGTCGGCGAACATCCTGGGCTCCGAGTGGATCACAGCGCAGATCGTTGATGAGCACGTAGAAGAGTGTTGGTTCAGGCTTGATTTCTAAGGGGTGCCTTTGACAGCCGGAATCTATTGGGGTTTGTATGCATTTGGTGTTTGTTGTTGGTACTTGCCGGGGAAGTACGACAATATTTTACCAGTTATGCAGAATCTGACCCTGCCATATCAGGGCTCTCGCCTTCAACAGTCACAAATGTTAGACGTTTGTTTTGACACTGGGGTTGAAACAGACGGTCCAAAGTCTGGTGGTACGATGAGCTGCAGATGTATTTTGACATGTCCATGCAGTGCCTTTACCCGGAGGCACAGAAGCAGAGGTCTTTTGGTCATGGTCCTTCGAACGCCGCAAATTGTTATCATTTAAGCACATGGTGTTGCATGAAAATAATTGGCCTAAGAAAGAGAATGCAGAAGCACAGTGGAAGTGTGTTTGGCCTCCACACGGCTGACCCGGGTTCAAATCATGGACGGGAATACTGAATAAGAACTTATTCCCAATATACCTTTCCAACGGGTGGAAAGTTTTCGACGCCATCTAGCCTCACCAATGGTTCTTCGTGGAGGAAGAAGTCGGCCTAAAAATATGTCATGTAGCCCCTGCCCCCACCACGCACTCACACACACACTTTTTTCAGGGTCGCACAGGGCTCCATAATTACTGGGATTTATGGGCAGCGCTGGAGTGATTGAAACCTGGAGTCAGGTCTGCTCTGAGTTCAACGAACCCCCCCCCAATTTGTGATGGAAGCGAATGTTTGATTGCGTTGTAAGATCCTTCAAATTGTCAATGGAAGATGTGGGATAAGGGCTTATTCGTTTCAATACCTGCAAGTATGCTGTTTTACCTATCTGATCGTTGACTTAGTTTCTTATAATGTGTTATTCCTCCTTCAACAGATACTATGGATCCTATCAAGTTACAGCACGACCTGAAAAACAATCAAGAAGATGTCATTGGTTACATGCGAGACTTAAAGAATTGGACATCCCAAATTAAAAAGAAGGACGAGAGTCTGAAATCTCAGTCAGTGTCTAAAAATAAAGCTGGCGGAAGTGGCGATGGGGAAAGTGTTAAAACACAATCAACGCCAGCTGCTGACAGCAGCCAGCGGTCAAAGGTGGCCAAAAAGTCGGAACCATCGGCCGAAGTCATCAGATTAAAGGAAGCTGGCAATGAAGCTCTAAAAAACAAGCAGTTCGACGACGCGATAAAGCACTACAGCGAGGGTATGGAGCTGGATCCCGGGTATGCCATCCTGCCAGCGAACCGAGGCATGGCGTACCTGAAGCTAGAGCAGTTCGGCGCGGCCGAGCGAGACTGCAGCAGAGCCATCCAGCTGGACCCGTCCTATATCAAAGCCTACCTGCGCCGAGGCACCGCTCTGACACGCCTCAGCCGACTGGCCGAGGCCCGGGCTGACTACCAGAAGGTACTGAAGCTGGAGCCGCACAACACGCAGGCTAGGGATGGACTGCTGGATATTCAGAAACGGGAGAGTGAGCAGGCAGTAGGTAAATCAGAGCCCGAGAAGACAAGTAACACTCCCGCAGCCGTCCCGAAACGTCCCCATCTGAGGTCCAAGAAACCACTGAGAAGAGTTGAAGTGACAGAAGTCCGGAACGATGAGGAGCTGGCGAACTTCATCGAGAATGGAAGTGTAGACACTCAAAATGGCGTCGCGAGTGTGCGTGCGAGTGAGCATTCAGCCATCTCACCCCGGGTTTCAGCACCAGACACGAGTGAAGACGGCTCCGCGCCTGGGACCTCGCCTGAAAAGGCGTCCGATGCTACTCCTGCCACCACACCAAGTGACGCCAAGCGAGTGTCTTTGCCTTTTCCATTGCCTACCAAGCTACCACCAGCACCAAAATCCTCCTACGAGTTTCTCCGGGACTGGAGACTTCTGCGATCGTCAGTCGGTCGGCGGCGAGAGTACCTACAGCAGATACCTCCATCCAGCTACGCATCCATCTTCCAGAAATCGCTGGAGGAGGAGATGCTGATGGAGATCGTGCGAGCGGTGGAGAGCCTGCCGACGCCGCAGTTGGCCGACCACCTGCGCGGCCTCGCCGGCGTGCCGCGTGCCCAGCTACTGGTGATGTTGGCCGGTGACGAGGACGCGGCACTGCTGCGTCAGCTGATAGACCGGTGTGATGCCGAGGACATGGCCGAGGTGCGGGCGGCGCTCGGCGTGTGATCAGTGGGACGGCCGCTACCGGAGCGGGAACGGACTGGTCAGCTGAACGTGGTGGCGCATAGCCCAGTGCTTGGCTGTTGTCTCATTCCTGGTCTTGAATAGTCTGGAAGAGCTGTGATTTAGTGACTTGTTTGTTTTTTTTAGTGTTTCCTTTCCATCGAGATGCTGCATCTAGCGTTGAAATACACTCATTGCCGTATACCGCAGCTTTCTATATTGCCACTGGCAGTACAAGTATGAATCATTTAATCAAAAGGTCGGAGGAGGAAGTAAAAAGACAGCCTCAACACCATTGTAAACCCTACCACATGTCACTGGTCAGTCGGCGGCTGCGTTTGCTGCGAGTGTGCAGCAGCCCTGGAGTCCTATCACCACCATCACTTGGTTGCGGCGGTACCGCGGCCCAGTTTGCCGTGCTGGCGGGCGGCCGCTGGTGCCAGTCCGACTTCCCGCGGTACGCCGTACTCCTCCAGCCGAGCGGTGTAGGCGGCCACAGTGTCGGCGTGCGTCTTACACAGTCGCGCCAGCTCGTATTGCATGTCCTTGATGGCGTTGTTCTTGGCGTCCAGCATCTCCTGAGGGGCGGCATAACATCGTCACACGCCGGAAGCATAACACGGCGCTAGATACAGGACGGCTCTGAGTCAAACAGGACAGTGCAGCGTCAGACAGGACAGTGCAGCGTCAGACAGGACAGCGCAGGGTCAGACAGGACAGCGCTGCGTCAGATAAAGTACGGAAAGTATCAGACAGGACGGCACAGCGCCAAACACAGCCCGGCACGGCCACACTCGAAAAAAGCACTCAGAATAAGCGGATACCTCAAAGGACTGAGAATTGACGCGGTATTTCTTATGTCTAGTTATCTGCGATTTAATTCTTCAGGTGATATATTATTTTCGAGCAAAGGAGGCTGGAGTCTCATGTGACAGCAAGCGAGAGCCGAAGTTCTCATGTGTCCTTTATCGCACGCCAAGAATGTAAACAGGTTTCATATACAATTTCCCAAGTCTGCAGAAGGCAGGTTGGGCGCCATTTCATAGAAAATGGAAATAGCTCGCGCCCCCCAAAACAAATACTGTGCAGTGAAGAAGGAGGTGAAAATTTACAGCCCCAGGTGGTCAATCATGCCCCATGATTTCTCAGTTATTCCAACCTGTTTTGCTTGAGCCTGAAGTGAATTACGTAACATGAGAGTTGAATGCAACACATACACATGTCTATCAATCACGGCAGTTGCAGCAGCGCCAGCCTCTGTGGTTGTCGACAGGGAGGCGGGATCGCTCATCTATTTGAGGGGTTTGACCGCACGAGTGAGCGTAGAAACCGCACCTCCAGTTTTCTGTTGACGATGCCGAGTGCGCTGGGGTCTAGGTTGGAGGCGGCTAGCACCTCGCTCAGCTGCGCTTCCTTCTTCTCCAGGCTGTCGGAGAGCGCAGCCAGCCGCCGCTCCAGCAGCAGGCTGCGCAGGCTCGCCTTCTGCTGCACCTCGGAGATGGCCGCCACGAACCTCTGGTAGATATGGTCGCGCTCACTCTCCACCTGGCGGTCGTGCGCGGCACAGAGGACAGAGTAAGTATCCGGAGGCTCGAGTGTCGGGTTTACGCTCTCTCTGAACAAGCGTAATTCGATGGCAAATGCTTCCCATCGGGTGAGCGTTAGCGCCACTGGACGACCGTAGCAGTTGGTGTTTCGTCGAGCCCCGGCGATTAGTCAGTTTTTTTCACTCGGCAGCATCGACACAGTGCTCTCACTACCGTCGCAGCTTCAACACAGCTGTTCCCTCTCCAGTGGTCTATTACTACACGGGAGGTGACTAGGATTTATCAAGTATGGGCTACCTACGACCCTAGTACGGCTGCAAAGATGTTACGAAAGGCTACAGAAGTGAGGGTGCGGTGTGAGTGGTGACGGGCGTCGGAGCGGGACGGACCTGGTCGAACCGCTGCTCCAGCACCTGGTGCTGCCAGCTGAGGCTGGCGTGGTCGCCGGAGACGCGGCAGAGCCGGGCCTTGGTCCGCTGCAGACTCTCCTTGTCCCGGCCGTGCTGCTCCAGTCTCTTCTCCAGCTCTGACACCTGCCGGCCGGCCCAGTGGGCACGCCTCAGCAGACGGCCACGTCACGGCAGACAGCCACGTCACGGCAGACAGCCACGTCACTGCAGACAGCCACGTCACGGCAGACAGCCACATCACACCTCACAGACAGCCCCGCTACGCCTCACAGACGGCCACGTCACATCTCACAGACGGCAACATCACACCTCACCGACGGCCACGTCATGCCTGACAGACAGCCACATGACACCCCACAGATAGTCTCGTCACGTCTCACAGATAGTCATATCACAGTAGACGGCCACGTCACATCTCATAGACGGCCACTTCACACATCGTGGATGATCACATCACACCACACAGACAGTCACGTCACATCTCACAGACAGCCACATCACAACACTCAGCAGACGGCCACGTCACATCTCACAGACGGCCATGTCACACATTGCAGACGGCCACGTCACACCACACAGACGGAAACGTCACATCTCACAGACGGCCACTCACGCCTTACAGACAGCCACTCACACCTCACAGATGACCACACCTCACAGATGACCATGTCACACCTCACAGACGGCCATGTCACACCTCACAGACGGTCACGTCACACCTCACGGACGGTCACGTCACACCTCACGGACGGCCGCTTCACACTTGCGGACGGCCACAGCACAGCAACCGGTCACATGACGTCTGACGGCCGGCAACATTGCGCAGTAGCTTGCCGGGGGGCTGAATGAATGAACGAAAACGCGCGAAACTGGTGGCATTTGCAATCTAAAGTTGTTTGAAATATCGTCCAGTGGCGCCAGCAGTTCCAACTGAAGGAAGCCTTACTCTGCCATCCACATGGCATGTGACGTAAGGGCCTTTTTGGCTTTCATTGACCGTCTGGTATTTTACCCCGTAGCTCTACGTAATTTTGATGGATGATTGTTCCGTTTATAACGCTGGTATTGTCAGATTGCATAATCATTTTTCCGAAATTTATTGTTATGTAGTTGACTTTTGTGTCCCAAAAAGACGGAACCTTTTTGGTTCTTTGGTTACCCTGAACTTAAATAAAAACAACAAGTAAAACAAATAAAGAGAACGTGTGAATAGAACTGCAAAAACGCATAAAAAACCAAGAGGGAGAAACGCATTCGTAGCATTACGTAGTTCTGCTTTTGAGAAGTTCATTCAAAATCACTTTCATATTCCGATAAAGCGACTACTTACATTTGCTTTGGTTCTAGAGCACCATAAAGTGTATTTTTCATTTTATTTATATGCTTTTGAGATTATATATATAATATCAAAGGGTTATATATATAATATATATATATATAATATCAAAGGGTTATATATATATATATATATGTATATATATATTGCAAAAGGGTTCCAATCCAACGGCTGCGCTAACATTGCTGATTCGCGGCTCTGGCAAAAAAATAGACTACGCCTCAAGGATGCCGCAGTACACATCAGGAAACTATGTTATTTCCCGACAGGTGCTCTATATTTTTGCGATTTGATGTCGAAATCGGGAAGCGCTTCTACTTCGGTAAAAACATTTTTCATATTTGCTATTAAGCCTTAACCTGTCGCATGTGTAAATATCGAATACCTTTGTTGGTGCGTCATTTTGCCTTGGATAAATGAGGAACATGAATGCTTTAGTCCAGAGACAAACGGGGTATTGAAAAGTAAGTCCGTTTGCCACCTTGTATGGTAAAAATAAGCTAGCTTGCTCACATCAGACAGGGAAAGAAAGACCAGTCACGACGGAGAAAAACATACGTTATAGAGATGTCATTTTGCTGTGGTTGCAGGGGTGTAGCCAAGGGGGGGTGGCAGGGACAGCCGCCCTCCCTGAGGGGCCCGAAGGGCCCCCTTGAGGACACGAGCCGCGCGAAGCGCGGCTCACCCGCACTATGCTCTGTGGCCAAATTTGGCATTTTATACCTGACAGGGCCCTCTTAAGCCCTCTTTAGCACTCTATTCTGTAACAAACAGGGCCCTTTTATCCATCAAGGCCCTTTTGGCGCTGTAGCAGGGGCCCTTTTCGAGGCACCGCCCCTCCCTGAGCGAAATCCTGGCTACGCCCCTGTGTGGTTGCGATGCTCGATTTTCCTTCAAGTCAATTACAGAAGCATAAATTTACGTTCTTTACTCTCAAAACTCGGAGATATCTGAATGCTGTAGCTTACTCACAATATATATATATATATATATATATATATATATATATATATATATATATAAGCTTCGTTGAATATTACAGCTTCTTTGGCGTTGATAAGTTTCTTCGTGGTCGACTCGAGTTTTCGTATTAGGCTTCGGTCATTCTCGTCATACTGGTGTAAAACATTAGAAAAGACATAATTCGACGTTTCGTCTTACGTAAGACATATTCATGTTATTTTGACACTAAAGTTTCAAGTTACATAATAATAAACACACAAGTAATATAACACTGGTTAATGTATCTCACGATGAATCGCATATCTTTGTTTTTATTCAAATGAGTGGAACGCTGCAGTCTGTTTTGTGAACTCTCTGTTTAGTGAAGCAAAAAAAATATATGTATATATAAATAAATATGTCCGCTGAGTGTGAACTAAATTTTCCTATCGTAAAGTGGTAGCGTAGTGAGCTGTTTAGTCTGAATCGCACTTTACGATAGGAAAATTTAGTTCACACTCAGCGGACATATTTATTATATATATATATATATTTTTTTGCTTCCACTAAACAGAGGGTTCCAAACAGACTGCGCGTTCCTCATTTGAATAAAAACAAGAAATGCGATTCATCGTAGATACATACCAGTGTTATATTACTTGTGTGTTTATTATTATGTAACTTGAAACTTGTAGTGTCAAAATAACATGAATATGTCTTCGTATGACGAAACGTCGAATTATGTCTTTTCTAATGTTTTACACCAGTATGACGGAATGACCGAAGCCTAATACGAAACTCGAGTCGACCACGAGAAACTTATCAACGCCAAAGAAGCTGTAATATTCAACGAAGCTTGTATAAAAGAACGACTTCTTCCGAAATATTCGAACATTATATATATATATATATATATATATATATGTATATATATATATATAAACATATATTGTTAAATGTCAAAGCAGCTTTTGCGTTAATGAGCTTTCTTGAGAGTTTTTCGATGCTTCTTGTTTGTTTCCTTTCTTCTGGATTAAGATTGTTAAGGACCGATCCGAAAGACATAAGTAAGGTAAAAATAAGGTTATCCAGGCTTACGTACACAGGGCATTGAAAAAACTGCTCTTCATGGAGCCTTGTAAATCAAGAGCTAAAGCGAGTGAAGAAAATATTTGTAAATAATTGTTTTTCACTATCACTTATCGACACCATAACCAAACACACGCTAGCTAAATACATGAAAGTAAGACAGAACACACCCACAGCAGAAACCACAGATAATAATGGCACAGCAGAAACGAATGATAATAATCACACAGCAGAGACCACAGAAAATAATGGCACTAAACATAACCTGTTCTATAAAAACACCATGTCACCAGGATACAAGGATGACGAAAAGGCACTCAAGACAATCATCCACAGGAACTGCAAACCCAGACACCCCAATGACACCTTATCGCTTAAAATCTACCACAAATCACCAAAAACGTCATCTATCATCATGAAAAACAGCCCAACACAAGACCAGACACCAATCAAAGAAACCAATGTAATCTACTATAAATGCAACATAGGAGACTGTGCGCTCCAGCCAAGTAGTAGATACATTGGGAAAACAACCAACACACTCAGCAGACGCCTAACAATGTTTTACAATCAGGGGGGCCACTAACGCACACTGATAAATTTCACGATGAACCACTCACACGAAGAACACTAGTAAACAACACGACCATCCTCGCAAAAGAACATAACCCACGCGGACTTGAAGTTTTAGAAACCATTCTGATCAGACAAAAACAACCATCAATAAGCCTTCAGACACACGCACGACGTATACTCACATTATATGAAGGTAACAGATTGAGAGTGTGACTCGTGATATGTGTTAGTTGATGATTCGTGTAAATACCTATTGTGTCATTTGTTAGTTCGTATCTTATTCAAAGCTAATATTTGCGATCTTTTACAACTGAAAGTGCCGGGTGGAAAACATGTTAAAATTTTGAAGGAATAATTTTCAGACTTGGGAGAGATCATAATATGATTCATTCTTCACCTTTTCACCAAACCATAGGCTACATTTTAATGCATGAAGATAAAAGTGTGTAACTTTGAAACGTCGCGCTATATATATAAACGAAATAGAACCATGAAATACCTTATTTTTACCTTACTTATGTCTTTCGGGTCGGTCCTCAACAATCTTAATCCAGAGGAAAGGAAACAACTAGAAGCATCGAAAAACTCTCAAGAAAGCTCATTAAAGGGAGATACGCGGAAAATTATTATTGTGGTTTCTTGCTATTTGAAAAATCGTGATTACGAAACTGTCAATTATTTTTGTATCTTTGGCAAAATTTTGGGAGGCCACTCACTTATTATCGAAATAGGTTAACAGTTTCGATAAAATGCTGAAACCTTCACCCATCACTTACTTTTCGAAAACTGTTTAAAGTTGAAAAGTAATGTTTTTTTGTAATAAAAATGTTTGTCCTCCTGTATTTGTATTTGAATTAATTTTACAAAGTCTTTAAAAATACAAAATGAATTAGTTTGTCCTAGGAACGGAAAAAACATAATTACTCAAGTCTTCAGCCGTTTCGTACCTCGGGTCTTGAGTCGTTTTCTGCCTCAGCCCCAGGATGACAAAACTTTTGCGTAAGAAAGGTCACGTGACCCTCCTATGAGGTGTCTGTACGTTCTGATTGGTCAATTGTGATTTCTGAAAAGTCCTATATTTTTGTTTTATTGTTATTTTTGGCTGTAGCTTTTTTAAAATAATTTTTATTTAATACTTTTAAACTTTCAAGTCACTGTTAAGGGAAAATGGGACCGGTTTTTTAGAGAACTTGATAGCCTTAGCCGGGAGTACGTCATTTACATCGATAAGAGTTCTACCGGTAAAGTCGTCTAGAAATGTTGACTTTGAGAGCAATTTTAAGGCATTTGCAGGCCGAATTCGCAAAAATGAGAATAGGACTTCTGAAACAACTTTTTGTGACCTTTTAATCTAGACAATAATTTTTTGGCGTATCTCCCTTTAACACAAAAGCTGTTGTGACATTTAATAATATATGTTTAGATAATAACTTGCTTCCTAACTATTCAAATATATATATATATATATATATATATATATATATGTGTGTGTGTGTGTGTGTGTGTGTGTGTGTGTGTGTGTGTGTGTGTGTGTGTGTGTGTGTGTGTGTGTGTGTGTGTGTGTGTGTGTGTGTGTGTGTGTGTGTGTGTGTGTGTGTGTGTGTGTGTGTGTGTGTGTGTGTGTGTGTGTGTGTGTGTGTGTGTGTGTGTGTGTGTGTGCGTGCGTGCGTGCGTGCGTGCGTGCGTGCGTGCGTGCGTGCGTGCGTGCGTGCGTGCGTGCGTGCGTGTGTGTGTCTGGGGAAAAAATATATCCCCTCTCGCACTCTCATTTTCTCACTTACGCCTCGTCGAGACACTTCAGATGCTATAAACAACTTATTTCAATTTTTTGGATACGTCCATTGCTTTTGTGCACTGGCTTGAAGTTTTAACAGTGACAGTGCCAGTTATATTGGGTAAATCTGCGGTTACGGACATGTTTATTGTGTTTCTGTGAATCATTAGGTGAATTTACGCCACAATACGCCGGAACAAGCGCTCACCCGTGCGTTTGCCTTCTCCAGAGGTCCGATTAGGTTTCGGTTCTGCCTCATTACTTCGTTCATCTCCTTATCCGCTCGCTCTTCCGTGGTTTTCAGAACTTCCACTTGTTCCTGAGGACCGAAGGGCAGTTACTGTCTTCCGTGTTTAGGGCGGGGGCTGGCTGAATACTAGAAAGGTTGATACGAAGGAACCAAAGAAGTGTACGGGAGCTCCCGAAGCAAACTCTGCTTCCTTATTAGGTTGCACCTGGAGTGCGACCCATGGAATGCGCACTCGTACATAGGATGTTTCAGGATTACGTGGGAGCAAACAGTCATGAGTGCAATACAAGTGATTTTGTTCAGGATCTTGTGTTTTACTTCCCCACACCTACATTGTTCTGCCTCCACACACGGAAGTAGGTACTTATCTATAACTGGCCTGGGGTTTACCATTAGAAGAGGACGTTGATAGGTTTTGGAGTGCTGAGGTAAGGAGCATAGCTATAAAGTGAGGTGCATACTGGCATGTCTCCTCGAATCCTGGATGTAGAATGCATTTAGATTATATATTCGGGCACAGCCCTCCATCAGAATCAGGTAGGTCAAATCACAAATTTTCAGCCATAGTGTAATCAGGCCTCGAAATTCGAGGTGAACTGGAATTCGAGGTCTGGCTACACTATGAATGCGAATTTTGTATTTGACCTATCTGATTCTGAGGAAGGGCTGTGCCTGAATATATAATCTAAGTGTATTTTACATCCATGATTGGAAGAGACAGCCCAGTATGCACCACGCCAAATCAGAGAAGGACAACATTGCACGTTTCTTCTTAAAACAAAAGATGAAAATTAAAGGGAAGAAGCTACTCAGACAGATCAAAATACGTTAGTGGTTTCATGAAAAGTAAACATCATACCCAATACCCAAGCTGAAGATATCATGCAGCTGTCTCGCAATTGGGAGCCGTCAGAGACGGCGGATTCCATTTTCGAGAAGTGGTGCAAGATTTTCTGGAGGGGGCGCCTTCCTCCCCAGGGGGCGCCATCATCTCTTGGGGGCGCTTTTGCTATCCAATGGCGTTCTGCAGAAACTCTTTGGACTCGGCGTGCAAGGCCACTTGGGGTGGTTTATTTCTAATATTCCGAAAAATAGGTATTTTAGATTTCACGTAAACTCAGTCGTATCGGATTGGCATCAGCAACAGAGTAGCATAGCCCAGGATTCTGCGATATTCATAGCCTTGTTTGCAGTTATGACCAATGATATTGCAGACACTTCCGCAAACATACGTCACGTGTTTTTCGTTGAAGACTTCACAATATGTGTGACAGTGTCTACTACAGCAGCTGCGCAGAGGCGGCTGCAGCTTGGCCTTGACATATTGCAGCAATGGATCACACGCAATGGACTGAAATTTTCAAGTTCAAAGACATAGTGCATGCACTTTTATAATAGACATTGAGACTGAATACCCGATTTTTGTAAATTCGCGGAAATCCGAGCGACGTTGTAGCAGAAACCAGATTTATCAGGCTCACACTCGATAAGCTTTCATATGTGCCACACCTGAAGGATTTCCGCAAAAAAAATGTTTCGATACGCTGAAAATACTGAAGGTGTTGACGAGGATGAGATACCGTGCAGATAGAGAAATGTTTCTCATGCTATACACGTTATACGCTTATCGCCTATATATACGTTATGCGCACGTTATACGCTCATTGTTATACGCTACGTTATAAGCTTCTTATGCTGTATAGATCACTTATTCGTCCGAAGATCGAGTACGGCTGTGTCAGAGCCGCATGACGAAATCCATGGAGCGAAGCGGATTGATATTTCTCAAGAGGCTCTATTTCTGGCCGTTTGGCGGTTCTGACAGTTGATACCAGGGCTCTGCAATTGTGTAGGGTGATTGCCATTTTATGCTAGACGCCCAAACTAAGGCCTCCAAATTTAAATTCAAAATAGTTTTTGAGAAATTTTGGAACAAATGTTTTCATTTTGCATTTTTATCATTTTATTTCTTAAGCGACGAACTTGAAATTTGCCTCCTTTTGAATAAGCAACAAGGCCACCTAAGAAAAAAAGTTCGAACTGGTCCGACAATGTCAGACAATTGTATAACAGTGGTTGACAGATATTAACATTAAACCAACACAGCAGGCAGATGAACGCGTTTCGACAAAAATTGTCTTCTTCAGCATCTATGGTAGGAGGGATAAGGATCCCTTATCCCTTGGCAATAAGGATCCCTTATCCCTCCTACCATAGATGTTGAAGAAGACAATTTTTGTCGAAACGCGTTCATCTGCCTGCTGTGTTGGTTTAAGTGTTAATGGTCCGACAATATTTATTATGCCAAAACGCAGTATTTCTAGTACAAGCAAAAAAGATATTGAAATTTGACAGCCGACTTGTAAGCTCGAAATGTCAGAAGGCACGCTTCAGTTAGTTTAAAGACAGCCACGTGGAGGCAGCTACGTCAATTTTCTTGTGCTTAGGCATAGTTTCCAGTGGAAAACGTAAAATTCTGACCTAGTTTTTGCCATTTTGCCGGAGGACTACATTTTTGCTCATTTCATTTAAATCTTAATCTCTCGCGATCTAATGCGCCGATTTGACTTTTCATTTCAAATAATGAAAGAACATTGCTTCCGCCTGATAATATTCGGAGATGGATATCGTGATAATAAAATTCATTGTCTTATATGTATAAATATAATTTTAGTAGAAAACCTTTTATTTGCAGCTTTTTGGTTCCAGAGCACATGTCATTCACAAGCTCAGAATTGACATGACTGAATAGGAAAATTAATTGCAGTCATTCAATTCATTTACACTACCCACTTATCTCCAACGGCTTTTGAGTAATTCGTCCGAAAGGGTATTTCAAGGAGCTAAATTTCTCGGAACATGTTTGCTTCTCACCATGGTTTCAAGTCCTCAAAATGAATGGAAGTGGATGCAATTTGGCATAAAGCTAGCTTAGGGTCCTGGGTCGCCGATACAAGTGATTCTAGGCGAATCTAATGTTTGGTTCGTCTTCTAGAAGCAGCTTTATACCATGCCTTTTCTGTACGAACACAACACCCGGCGCCACGATCACGGCATCGTTTTGATTGCGTGATACCGGCCAGTGACCTCCTGACGGGTCACAGGTGTAGGGTTAGTGGGAGTCGGTACAGTGTGGCGCAGTGGTCTAGTGGTTAGAGGGCCTGTCTCGTGATGAGGGGTGCGCGGGTCGAATCCGGGGTTGACTGCGGGATATTTACTATTTATTTCAAAGAAAAGAATGATGGCACTGACCTAAAGGCTTATGAAGAGATACATTGAGAATGAAATATGGTTGATTTCAGCACATTGTCATGCGGCTCTCCTGCGCCGGTGGGGGGTTATCCCAGGTCGCAGACCGGGGTTGCGTATGAGGCCACTCCTTAGTCCGCAAAAAGATTATCGATATGTCCGTCATCTCGCTATCAGAATAGTAACAGGAGCGTTCCAAGCTTCACCCATAATAAGCATGCCAGTGGAAATTAATGAAATACCGCTACAAATGCGCAGTAAGATACTCGCTTTGCATTAAGCCATTAAAAGGAATGTGGCACCTTTAGAACGTGATTTTAACTGATATAGCCAAGTTGTAAAGCAAATCGGAAAACCAGGTGCTCTATATATAATTTGTCTTGGAACTCGATTTTTCCGTAGAAAAACTAAAACCTACCCGAAATGTACCTCTCATGTACCTCTCGCCAGGCGGCCATTGTTGTGAGCTGCTGGTGTGACGACATATGCTGACATCACGATGAGCATCAGCCAATCGAAGCCCTTGAAGTGTTTCGAGTATGGTATTGGTTGCCAGATCATGACATCATCCAGAGGCAGATATTTATTCATTTTTCTAGAGGAGTATTTTAAAAATAAAAGCATTGAGCTTGTTGTACATTTTTCAGAGAAATCATGAGTGGTTTCATTATTTTGGGCTAAAAGTACGCCTAATTACACAAAATTCCAGGATTTTACCAAGGTGCCACTTTCCCTTTAAAATAAGCCACCAACACGCCCCACATACCAAACATTTTTTTGGCAACGCCTACCTCAGTCAGATAGACAGTGGCTCGCGTTTTGCAACCCGTCACCAGGGAGTGAGAGTCTGTGCCTGGCTGGCACAGGCTGGTATCGACAGCAATCTCGTCGAACCACATGAAGCAGCTGTTATTGAACCATAGCTCATCTCGACAGTTAACACGAACACAACCTACGCCAACAAAGCAAAAATTTGCCTCCTGAACCGACGCGCCAGTAATTTATGAACTTGCTTGCGGAGCCGTTCGAAAACCATGTCTGTTTCTATATAGACGGTTGCAAAAGAAAGTGACAATGGCACAGGGCGTGCATTTGTTGGTGACAATGTTGAGAAGTTTTCTAGTTTGCCTTACGAAGGATCCATTTTTACTTCAGAGCTGTACTCCATTTTTTTTGCTGTTTGGACCAAGTGTCTAAGCTCATGGTGAAGAAGTTTGGAAGTTTGCGATTTTTACCGATTCGCTGTCTTATCTGCAGACATTGAAGCCATTTTATTTCTATAATGCGTCGTCACCTTGGCAGGCCATGCTGAAGATGACTGGATCTTCTGTGTGCACTGATTAGTCCAGTAGGAAGACACAGGCAGTTTGGATGGCTACCATCTCAGCCTGAAAACTCGAGCAGAGCGAGCCTGCTGATCGCCTGAGCTCATGCTGGGCTCTGTCTGGTGACTCGATGAAGACCCAGCTCCCCCGCTCGTGACCCCTCCGTGCACTGACCCGTCGGTCCACACCCATGTGGCACATTGAGTCAGGGAAGCGAGGTGGAGGAGAGCTACTCGCTTCTTCCGGACAGGTGGCGCTCCTGATGTCAGTGGGCCCACGTCTAGTTGAAATGTGACTCACTCTCCTGATACCCACAGTGGAAGACGTCGAGGAAGGAAAGACTCGATGGGGAGGGAGATGCCTGCTTGATCCCACATGTCTTTGCCCACCTGCCGCCACCCGGTCACTGAGGAGAGTCGAGAGGGCGCTGTCGCCTCCGCACGTCTTCACAGAGGGTCTTCTGGCGGCAGGGTATGGAATTTCACCAGCAGTCGGGTCGCGAGTACCCTCCTTCTGGCCGCTACGCGGGGAGTCTTAACTCGGCTGGGAGTGGAGTGGGTGCATCCTGTGATGATACGCGCCGACGCTCTCATTTTGCGTTCCAGCAGCTCGATATGAAATGGCGGTGTGGCGTGGAGCCACGCTGCGGCCGCTTACTTCATCGCTCCTCTCACGTAGCCAGTAGCGACGGTTCGGAGGTGCTGTTCGTGCAGCCCCCAGTTGCAGCCGGACAGTTGACGTAGGTGGGAGATGCGGGGGTGGACCTTCTCCCACAGTCTCTTACAGTGTGGACCGAAATGGAGGAGCCGATCGATGGTGACGTCAAGTAGCTGTAGGGTGTCTCCAGCAGTGACAGGCTTCCCGTCGACCTTAAAATTGAAGGGATCGGCGTCTCTGGCCCACTGGGACATCACCAGTACTTGGATCTTGGCTCCTGATACCACCATTTTGTGCTGTCGGGTCCACTTCATGAGGGTGCCAGCAGCAGCTTTATTGCGCCCGGTCCTTGGCGACTTGGATGTTGTTGCCCGTGCAGAGCCGCCGTATCATCGGCGTACATGTAGGGGAGCATCCGGGAACCGCGCAGAGTGCGTCTACCAGCCGAGCCGCCCATACAAAATAAAACTGGCGATAAGACACTTCCTTACGGCAGGCCAGTTCGGAAAATGCGCTCACTGGAAAGCACACCATTTAGTTCCACCTCGACTCTTCGGTCCCGGAGTCACTGCCAAATCCAGGCCACCGTGCAATTTGACAGCCCCATCTACAGCAGGCGAACGCGTAGCAGGTGGTGGTCCACTGCGTCGTACGCGTGCGCGAAATCAAACGCGACGAGGACGTATTTCTGCGCGGTCTGTCCATCGGGAGGGCGGCTGTGTCTCGATTTGGGCATGCACAGTGCACGCTCACCTCTTCTCTTAAATGAGTCCTGAACTTGACCTGAAGGCGATGGTTGATGGTATAAGTGGATGGTCAGTGACAAAATATACTCGTTTTATCAATCTGAATGGTCTTTTCACTTCGATCTGAACACTGCACATGATCATTAAACGCGCAAATTACAGCCAATAAACGAAAAAAAGTTATCAATTTATCAAGAGAGTACTTGGACACGTTGAAACTGTTTTCTTTTTATTCTAGTAGGGCCCATTTATGTCACAAATCACACATGCCTATGGCATGATCTATTTCAGCATTCAATCACATGGCTACCGAAATTCTCTTAACACCTCCGAAATTTCACGCACAAGAGCAATTCTCCCATGCTGATGAATTGAAGAATATAGATAAAGGTCGATGGAAAATGCCCACATACTTCATTTTGTGTTTATCTTAACGTTTCAACTTCCCTTATATCTCCTTGAGTCTGCCATCTGGTTCAAACATTATTTTTTAGGAGCAATTAATAATGTGGGTTAAAGTCCGGTTTGTGTCTCCTACAACTTAAAAGCTTTTCCGCTGAGATAATTTTCTTGGACAGCGCACAGGCCAGGTTCACACTCGCTGCGATTATTTTCAATGTCCTCTCACCATTATCTTACGAATCTTGGCCACGTGGAAAGGCAAAATGATGCTTATCATATTTGATATTAAAATAAACTTAACCCCTCTTCACTAATAGAAAAATCCTCAGATATATACCTTTATGTTCAGCTGTTGCATCTTCCCAAGTGTCTTGAATTTCTCCATGACCTAGTGGCAGTTACAGATTTTTCAAGAGTTGCCGAAAAAGTGTGGACTGAACTGTTAAGCAATTCATTGTTTCAAATATCACGCCAAATAGGCATCTTGCTTGGCTGGTACAAACTGTTATGGCTGGGAGAGGGTGGGATAGAACGTTGTTAAAAATACGATCCACCAAAATGACGGCAACCGAAAACCGAATACCATAGGCGCCCTTTGGGTGAAAAGTTCATGGTAAAGTGCCCACTTTGAGGCTCCGCGTTTCCCCCCCACCTTACTAAAATTCTAGATCCGCCCATACGCGGATCCAGGGGGCAAAGGGGAGGGGCAGATGCAGCCCCCGATCGATCCTCGGCGCCCCCTGAAATGGTCACGGCGCCCCCTGAAAGGTCGATGGCACTCGCCTGAAGTGGCGCTTCCCACTCTCCCCAGGATGCGAAAATCGGTGCTCACCGATAGGATTTTACGCCCACCTGGTAGGTTTTTCCGGTCAAAAGTGGCGCCCCCTGCTCCGGATGGCGCCCCGGGAAGGTGCTCCCCTCCGATTGGCAATCCTGGATCTGCCTATGGATCCGTCACTGTTCAAGAGCAAACAATTCACAGAAAAAGCAGGAAGATATCAAATGTTAGCGGGGAGTGGTGCGGCCAAGATAATTGATGATGCTAACAAATTGTTTAGTTATGTGGATAAAATAATTGGGTCGCCACACGGGATTGGAAGGGGACTCCTGCCTTCTTATGAGATGGGCAGTGTGCTAAAAATATATCGTCAAGTCAATATCAAATTATCAACATTTAGTTTTATACAGTGCACTGTTCACTGCAGTGATACAAGAGTGCTCTGTCCTTTTTCTGTGGGTTTATGACACCCGGTAGGGTTCGTTTTAGCCTCAAATATGGCTTTTGTGGTATTTATTTGGCCATTTGGCCGCCCCGGTTGCTCGGTTGGTAGAGCGTCGGGCTCCGGCCCGCTGCTGAGAAGCATGCAGTGGCAGTGCATGTCCAGGCTTGAGATCGGTTCCCCTGAGACGCTCCGGCGCTCAATCGTTTGCCCGACGTAGGTCGGCTGGCAACTGACTGATGAGAGGGTGACCTGAGCGAGGCGGCCATCCCTGTGCTTTGTGGGAGGTTAAACTTTGGCTTCTAAATCAACCCTTCATTGTGGGCGTTACTCGTTCGGGTGGTGGGGTCGGGGTCTCCGTGACAAGTCCCTTGAGGACTTTATGAGACTCAGACTCCAACAGCCGTACTGGGAAGAACTTGGACGAAATTTATAAAAAAACAAGATTTTTTAGTGCAAATACAATTTGAACCTTTTGGCCTTTTCGCAAACCCGGTTTGGCCTTTTTCCGTTGAAAAAACCCCGCAGTCCTGGGCAGCATCTCTAATCTTTAGAATATGGAATAACAAAAATTAGGAGACATTTTTTTAACACTAGCACGTCTAAATTTTATTAACGCCCCCTCCAAATGGGGGTTTGGTCCCCGAAGACATTATAATGGCCAGCAAAAGAAAATCTCCACCGCCCCCCCTCCACTGAGTTTTCCTTAAAAAATGTTCTGCTGTCCTTTCCAGGGGGCGCCTTTCCTATCCATGGGTGCTTATTCTTTCCAGAGGGGGCGCCTTTGCTCTCGGGGGGGGCGCCTTTTGCTATCCAGGGATGCCTGTGCTAACCAGGGGGTGCATAATATATCAAGGGGCGCCGTTGATCTTCTTCGGAGGCGTCTCTGCTGTCCAGGAGGCGCCTGCGCTATCCAGGGGCACCTATGCTATCCAGAGACCCGGATCCTTTACTCAGGGGGCGGGGGCCGCCTTTTGCTGTCCAGGGGTGCCTGTGCTAACCAGGGGCGCATATGCTATCCCGGGGTGCCGTTGCTCTTCTTTAGGGGCGTCTCTGCCGTCCAGGGGTGCCTATGTTATCCAGAGGGTGTGTTCTGTCCATGGGGCGCTTTTGGTATCAAAGGGCGTATTTGCTGTTTTGGGGGCGCCTATCCTATCCAGAGGGCGCCCCTGCTGTCCAGGGAGCGCGATTGCTATTAAAGGGAGCCTATTATATCCAGAGGGGTGCCTTTGCTCTATGGGGGAGGGGGCGCCTCTTAGTGTACAGGAGTGCTTGTGCTAACCAGAGGGCGCCTATGCTATTCAGGGGCGTCGTTACTCCTCAATTGGGGGTGCCTTTTTCTGTCTAGGGGCGCCTCTGCTGTCTAGAGGTCGCCTTTGCTATCCAGAGGGGCGCTTTTACTCAAGGGGGTGGGCACCTTTTGCTGTCCAGGGTGCAGCTTTGATGTCAGGGGGCGCCATTCATATTTGAAAGTGTATTTTATTTTACACAGAGGGTACTACCTCTTCAGACAGGCGATGTGTCTGATTTTCTCTTGACCGGCCGGGGGCGGTGGCAAAATCCGGGGGTGCCACCCAAATCCGTGAGGGCCTCCCCGTACGAGGTCAAAACCAGGTGTGCAAAAATATACTATTGTACACCATCATTTTTTCAAGGTGTGCAACTGCACACCCTGTCCTGCGGAATCCGCCGTCCCTGCCGCCGTTGTTCTCGGGAGGGGGGTTCTCTCTTATCTCTCCAGGGGGCGCCTTTCTTATCAAAGGGCGCCTATGTTTTCCAGGGGGCGCCTTTTTCTCTGCGGGGGGGGCGCCTTTTGCTGTCAAGGGGTGCCTGTGCTAACCAGGGGGCGCATGTGATATCTAGGGGCGCCGTTTCTCTTCTTCGGAGGCGCCTCAGCTGTCCAGGAGGCGCCTACGCTTTCAAGGGCGCCTATGCTATCCAGAAGGGCCCCTTTACTCAAGGGGGGCGCCTTTTGCTTTCCAGGGCGCAGTTTTGATGTCAAGGTGCGTCATTCATGTATGAAAATGTCTTTTTCACAGAGGATCCTACCTCTTCAGGTAGGCGGTAATTAGGCTTGATTTTCTCTGACCGGCCGGGGGCGCCGGCTGAGGCCTGGGGGGGGGCGCCTCCTGGACAAAGCCAAAACAAGTGGTGCAAAAAGATACTTTTGCACCACTTGAAAAAAATCGAGTGGTGCAACTGCACCACTTGCACCCTGGAATCCGCCGTCCCTGCTAGGGGCGCCGTTTCTCTTCTTCGGAGGCGCCTCAGCTGTCCAGGAGGTGCCTACGCTTTTCAAGGGCGCCTATGCTATCCAGAGGGGCGCCTTTACTCAAGGGGGGGCGCCTTTTGCTTTCCAGGGCGCAGCTTTGATGTCAAGGTGCGCCATTCATGTATGAAAATGTCTTTTGACAGAGGATCCTACCTCTTTAGGTAGGCGGTGATTAGGCTTGATTTTCTCTGACCGGCAGGGGCGCCGGCCAAATCCGGGGGTGCCAACCAAATTCGTGGGGGGGCGCCTCTCCGGACTAGCTCAAAACTAGGTGTGCGAGAAGATACTTTTGCACACCAACATTTTTCATGCTGTGCAACTGTAGACCCTGTCCCGCGTAATCCACCGTCCCTGCCGCCGTTGTTCTCCGGGGGCGTCTTTTTCTCTCCAGGAGGCACCTCTGCACTCCAGGGGGCGCCTTTCCTACCCAAAGACGCCTATGTTATCCAGGGGGCGCCAATTCTCTGCGGGGGCGCCTTTTGCTGTCCAGGGGGCGCATGTGATATCCAGGGGCGCCGTTTCTCTTCTTCGGAGGCGCCTCAGCTGTCCAGGAGGTGTCTACGCTTTTCAAGGGCGCCTATGCTACCCAGAGGGGCAACTTTACCCAAGGGGGAGGGCGCATTTTGCTGCCCAGGGCGTGGCTATGATGTAAGGGGGCGCCATTCATATATGAAAATGTCTATTTTTCACAGGGGATCCTACCTCTTCAGGTAGGCGGTAATTAGGCTTGATTTTCTCTGACCGGTCGGGGCGCCGGCTGAGGCCGGGGGGAGGGGGCGCCTCCCTGTACAAAGCCAAAACAAGGGGTGCAAAAATATACTTTTGCACCACTTGAAAAAAATCGAGTGGTGCAACTGCACCACTTGCACCCTGGAATCCGCCGTCCCTGGGAGCCGTGATTCTCTGTTGGTGAGATATCAGTTCGCTTTAATCTTAAATCAGAACTGGATTTGAAGGAAGGATTTAGTGTGGTGACTGTACGAAATTCACACTGCCCAGCACACTCAGCCGCGGTACCGCCCAGTTCGGTCAGCCACACTAGCACTCCGTAGTTCCCGTGTGACTTGCATCCATGACTACAGCCATGCAGCAATAGGTCACAAAGCGGCATCACTGTCAGTGCAGCTGACCGAACTGGCTCAGATCCCCAGCGCCCACACAGCTGGAAGCTGGAAGGGCACCGACCTTGAGCGTGTTGATGAGTGCCAGGTTGTTGAGCGTGATGTCGTTGTAGTAGTTCTTCATGTCGGCGAAGGCCTTCTCGTGGTCGGCGACGAGCCGGTTGATGTGTGCGTTCTTCGTCTCGGCCAGCTGGTGCAGCTCGGTGCGCCGCCTCAGGTCCAACTCCTCCCTCAGCACGCGCTGTCGCTTCTCGTACTTGGCGTCCGTCTCGTGCAGACGGTCCTCTAACTCCCTCAGCTGCGAGCTCAGCTGCTCGGTGTATTTCTGCCAGAACAGCGCCTGTGTGAGCGTCATGGCCGCAAGGTCGATGGACAGTCGCTTTCATAAGTATCTTTGCAATCGTCTGTAAGTGAAACGTCCAGGATTGGGGATTTTGAGAGCCCAGTTCATAATCATTATTTGGGATTTGGTGCACCCCAGTGATGATGTCTATGAAGGTGATAAGGCGTGAAGCTCTTGAACCTCCTAAATCGGCTCGGTACCCGGTGACAGGAACGAGACTATGAGGCAGACTTTACTATTGCGCGAGTAATTTGGGGAAATGTAACGTGATAAGCCTCACCTCCCGTGCTGTGTCTCACAGAGCAGTTTTTTTCTAATCAGAAGCTTTCATATTGCTACGTCAGTATCTCCAGAGTAAAACATTTTGTGTTGCCCGACCAAACACTTTCTAATTCTCATGTCTTTATACCACGATCTGCTAGGATAGATCTGCTACCCTTGGTGTGTTCCTTTCCCCGTTGCTACACTTCGTCGCACGCGCACAGGCACCACTGACCAGTTTAAGGTCGCGCACCAGCTGTTGCTCGGATAGGGTGCGCTCACGCATCAGTCCGTCCAGCTGGTGCTTGTCTTTGTTGAGCGCGCTCTCGCTGACGACGTGCTCATCCTCCGCCTGCTTCAGGTCCTCGTGGTACTCCGCCTTCAGCTCGGTCAGACTGGCCTGGTGCTCATACAGCAGGTGCTTGATCTTCTGCTTGTAGACGCTGATCTCGGTGCGGTGCGCCACCTCCGCCTCCTCAATGGTGCGCTGGTTGTTCCTGATGGCCACAAGTGCAGGGTTGGAGGCTCACGACTCACCGACCTCTGAGGCCCTGCATATGGTGTCGGTAGCATCCGACACTATAAGAAGGAGTTAAAGGGTTCCCGACGTGGGATTTGAACTCACGGCTCTAGTTCAACAGTGCAGTATTTTTCCACTGAACCAACGGACACGTCCAACGGTCACGGGCGGCTGCACTGTCAGCGAGTTCTACGCCTTGCTCATTGTTCTCGAGGCAAACAACTTTTTGAATAGCACGAGTTTGAACCTCCCTGAGCTAGGGTGGATATCTATTCTCGATCCAGAGGGCGGAGGAGTCGTCATAGAGGGTTAACACTGACATGACAATACAAACATTTTACAAACACAAGGGCAGGCGTAGATCCAGGGGTCCTAATCCCCCTAGCCCCCCGGGGTTTATACCTATTTCCATTTGTACGACGTATGCAAGCCCACTATTACCCCGGATACATGAACAGTTTTAGTAGATGCTATTGACGCACCAACCACGGAAACAGAATAATCTACTCATGTAACCGGTAGTTTGGTTCGTTTGTTTGACCTGGTCTCAGTCGTTTTCCAGAATAATGGTGTGGGGTTAAGTCCGTACCTTGTAGTAATGAAAGGAACTATGCGATGATATGTTCTCACAGTGCTTGGGAGTAAAATGAATATTGTTTACTAAGTTAACCCTCGCTCTGCCGGCACCCCGGGAGTTACGCGCCCTGCCGGCATGGCTGAAAAACCTCCTCTGGTTTGCTGATGGAGAACTTGAAGTGTAGGCGGTCGTATGTGCCTTACAGGGTCTCAAAAGAAACCTCAATCATTTTTCACCTTGTTCGTATAAGTTTCATACATGAATTCCCATCAAGTGTGCCTAAATTAGTCGTTTTAACCAAACCTTGCAGTTTCATCCCGACCACAGCGGCTGCCACCCGCGGCGCGCTGCCGCTTGCCCCGTGTCCCGGGTACAGCCTCAGACAGGAGGTGCCGGCACCTGGCGCCGGTGCCTGAGCGCTGAGAGTGGCGGCCGCGCCAGCGAGCACGTGCATTCGCTGTGGGATGGCGCCCCAACGGCGAAACAATTATATGGGACCATTTCAAAAGCGGAAAAGAAACTTTTTGACGTTTGGTATGCCATCTGCATAAACCACTAGTCACTTGTCGGATATATCCTAGCAAAAACAGCTGACGTAGCCCCCTCTACATTGCTTATACACATTGTAAACATATAAATTTTCGGGGAATTAATTTGACATATTTAGATTGTTCGTGCATAGTCTCGTCTTGAATACTGACGGAAAGATCGCACCTCGGTTCGCTAAACCTAGCCGTACTGACATGCGCTCTACCTGGCTGTATGAAGAAAATGACATCCATAGGAAATGGATGTTTTGGGGATGCAGACACAGAGTTTTCCAGAGTGACGTGGTGTCAGAAATAGCTAAATAAAAGGATATGTCATGATCTAGACATGCATGGAGAGAGGGTGTGTATGTTTTGCGTCATTCATTTTTTTAATCACCTGAGTATTCAATAAAATGTACAGGAAAATTGTAGGCACTAAAAGGATAGGGATAGTTGCACCATTCCTACCAATGGATGTTTTTCATCCCCATCCGTTTGCTACCCTTTACACGGCGAATTGTCCCTTTGCCATTCAGCTGTGAACCTGGCACAATATCCTGTTCCAGCTGTCAGCAGAGTTTTGTCAGCACCAATCAGCGGGCCGCGTTGTGCCTACGTCACAGGACCGTAGCCTCTCCCCGGGAACTAGTTCTAGAGGTTTTACGGGCTGACGGCCTGCTGTTTGCGCTGATGAAAAATAGTAAGTGCACAGTGGCAGTCTAATTTTTTTAATGGTGTAAAGGTCTGAGTTCCTTTGCTTAGCACAAACAAGAGGCGATTATGGAGCTGATGTTACTTTTCTGGAGGAGAAGTTAGAGGTCCTGCTGACAAAACTGTGCTGACAGCTGGAACAGGGCTAATGTCAAGTTTGGCGTGGAAATCTCCCTGCGTAACCATGATACAAGGAGGGTGGCCTGAGACCACCCCTCTCCCCAATTAGCCCCTGCTGATGTCGTCGGCCCTCTGGCGCTGTCGCCATGCCGTCTGGGGACTTTTTCCAGGAAGCAAGCGTTGAGATGCTGGCTGAGCCATTGTTCCGTATTTTCACGCGTGTCCTTATTGTCCCTCGATCGCTATCAGCTGTCAAACCATGAACACTGTCACCCTTCTACCTGCCGCCTGCGCTGACGAGCCCGGTCTGGTCAGAGGCTGTCGCGGGCCCCAGCGGGTCGCGGCACGGGCCGCCACTGCCAGATCTGGTGGAAAGCGCGAACATCATCTCCATAATTTTCGCTTTACGCAAAAAGCTGAAAAGGTATCTACTTTCTGTTTGCCGGGAATGATGCAGAATTGACATAGGACAGCTACCCCGAGCATTAGCATCGGGACGGTTAGTTGGATGTAGATGTTCGCATTGAAACGGCGAGAGGAGGAAAAACGCACCGCCGGGGGCGGGTTAAAACTAGTTGATTATGCAAAAATAAAGTAAAAACATTCTGATGATTTTGTGGCCTGACAAGCGTGGTGAGCAAGAAAAGCAAACGCCCTTTGAACCATTCGATTCTGCCTATTTTCTTGATAAAAATACGGTGGGTGTCTCACAACTTTCCGCCCTATTGTCCCTCCTGAGCCCCCCTCCGCCTCTGTCTACAGCTAACACCGGCCGGTTCCCATTCTTTACGTCACCCGCACTCTCTTCAGCTTTCGACAGCCGTGAAAGCGGGGAGAATATCGTGCCGGTCGCAAGCCGTGTGTTCGGTGCGCCGCCTTGGTGCGGAGCGGTACAGACTATGTTTTAGGCGGAGCGTGTTCAGCGGTACAGCATAGCTCCAGGCTAGTCACTGCGGCACAGCCTGAAGCGAGATGCCCTGTACGGAAACGGTAGCTTTGAAACGTCGAGATGACTGAGTTGCACTGACTGCGTCCCAGGAGATAGAAGGGCAGTCGAGTCCTGTCCCTCTCCCCGCTCACCCACTGCCTGATTTCCTTCAAAACGTTTGGTTTTTCACCAATGTCCGGTGTGTTGCCCGACCGGTCTCCTGGGGTGATTTTTTGAACTCGAAGATGAAAGTTGTAACGCTTTGGTGTGGCCGCCTACAATCTCAGTAAGTCAGCGCCGCAAGTAGTCGAGTTTGTAGCCATATTGGGGTTCAAGTTCGTTTTAATATTTTGGTTATACAATCGCTACGGTCATTTAAACCCAGGAACAAAATTTTAAAAGTATTTCTATCGCATGTTTTCTTTTTTGAAAATAGTTCTCTACAAAATTTACGATGAAAAATGTTGGAGCTGTTCACTCTGAAGAGTTGTGCTTTGAATTTGGTCTTGTTTGGTGACAAAACTACATTGCCGGATGTAGGGAGGGGGCATTCCGGCCATGCCCCCTCAAAGCGCTGGAGGGGGGCCCAAACTATCTTGTGGCCCCCAAACGCCGGATAAATTTTTGAAAAAAGGTGTTTACACTAGGTCTGTAGAGAAAAAAATCTTCGCTCCCCCCCCAGAGCGCTCATGTACTTGGAGAGGTAGCTTATACTAGGTCTGTCGACCACTGAAAAAGGTGTTTACACTAGATCGTGGAGCAAAAATATCTTCGCTCCCACCCCCCCCCAGGAGGAGAGGAAGACATGGGTTTACCCTCCCCCAAAACTCGGGTCTGCGTCCTCCCTGAACTTTCCAGGCTCTCTGGAAATAGCTACCTACATGAGCAGGAAATAGACTTTTAATAATACCATTGAGTGGTGGATCCCGGTGGGGGGCAAAATAAACATTCCTCCAACCACTGATTTGGTTTATTTTCTTCTTAAATCATATTTTTCACAACTTTGGATCCCTTAACCCCCAAAAATCCACTTAGGTACCTATCGGGGAGCTTCATTGGACGATGAGAGCATTCTTCGCTGCGAGATACCTTAAGGCTTTGCTATTTCAGACATCGAGACCAAATTAACCTGTGTTCATAACTGCGACCAAACTCGATAAATGTATATCCAGTGTGTCCACTTACCTCCAGACTTTGGTCTCTGCGGGCTTTCACCCATGCGCGCAATGACTATTGTTGACAGATCAACACTTGGTGAAAGATGGCGTTCGACTGAACGCGAGGACGCGGCGCGTGGTAAATTAAGCACCAAGTAGTGCTTAAAGTTCCCGCCAAAATCGTTTAAGATGCTCAGACATAGCACTTCACGACTAATCAAGCCAAATGCTGCGCGCGCGCACTTCGCTGCGGCTTTTTTCAGGGAATCGGAAAGATGCTAGAAAAACATACCTTGTGGTTGACCAGGTGCTGAAGAACAGCAACACGCTAGCACGTAATTAAATCAGAGACGCTAATTTGTAAAAATAAAGCCGCGGATGTTATATTTAAGCACCACCTGGCTCTTTGGCCCCATTTATGCGCTAAGTACATGTACAGCACGCATTTAGCATATGGTGGTGCTCAACTTTTTTACAGTGTACATTGCTTGAAAACAAATAATTTACCAAACTCGGATAGAGCTAAAATTATGGCAGTTATCTCTAACTCGTTGCCAGGTATGTGACGCTCAGACGTTTTGTTTACCAATTTTGATGTGAAAGTGTACCACGCCGAACCACGCTGACTTTAGCGCCAAAAAGTTTGAAGTGTTATAACTAGAAAATGGAAGAAAAACAAACGGAAATCAAGACTTATGGCTGTTTATGTGTAAAACTAATCCAGGACTTGTGGTCGTTTAATTAGGAACATTTTAATCAGAACATTACCGCCACAATTTAAGCAAAGAAAAATTGAGAAAAATATGATAATAATGATAAAGAGCATTTCTCAAATCAAAGCTTGCTTGTATGCATTATATAATAATTCAAGAAACGTTATTTGGATATCTTCACAAACTGTGGTTTTATAGTTTTGTCGCGTGATAATTTTGCACACAAAATATAAACGATGAAACTGCAGCACATCCAGGCCGGGACCGTCGGCTGCGAAGCTGGGCAGCCGCAGTCAGCTGATATCGATTGATGCAAATTGCCGTTGGCTCACTTCAAAACCCAACTAGAGATAAAAATCTATCCGGCGGTACCCCGAAGGCGGTAATGGGCTCAGTTTGGTGAATTAAGGGCAGTGAAGACTCATTTTTAGTGCTTCAAGTGTGTAGACCATGGTGCTAGGAACAGAAACATGCAATGGCTGATCCAGGTTTCTATTGTAGGGGGGAAGAAGGTGCATTCAGATCAGAATCTATGAGCGCCGAGGGTGGCCAGGGGTTGTGATGCAGAGTTGAAGTGTATCGGAGGGAGAAGGCATTGGCGGACGCAGGGGGGGGACATTTCGGCCATGGCCCCCCAAAGCGCTGGAGGGGGGCCAAACTAACGTTTGCCCCCAAAACACCGGAGAAATTTTTGAAAAACGTGTTTACACTAGGCCTGTAGAGCAAAAAATATTCGCTCCCACCCAGGAGAGACAGACAAGGGTTTAGCCCCCCAAAAAAAACTCGGGTCTGCGTCCGCCCCTGAAAAACTAGATATATATAATCGAAAGCTTAATGATCGTGTCAAAAGATTTGGTTGGAAAATTTTCCCGTCTGACACCCCGGATCCGAGGTTGATATATTTTAGGTAATGACGGATCCGGATTTCATTGGGGGAGAGGGCTAGGGGATCGAGCCTCCCCTGCCATTGCCTCAGAACAGCATTCGGCTATGCATTAAATTTAGACACTCACATTTCGGGGTGCTTAAGCCCCCTCGCCCCCTTGTATCTGCCACTGCTCTCAGCCATGGTGTAGGCGTAAACAGGTGGGTGTCTTCCGCATTATACAACAGGTGTGATTAGATTACCAGCATTTAGCTTGGCTAATAAGTAATACAGAAATAGTAAAATATGTGAAGAAACGTTTCCGTCACGGCAATTGGTCACAATTGGTCACAGCGAAACATAATTTCCGTAAAAGTGACGGGCTAGCTAAACATAGCTGGTAGGGAGGGCATTGAGGCTGTGTTTCCTTTCCATGAGCCATTGTTTAGAGAAGGAGGTCATGCTTCCTCCCCTCTAACGTTCAGATGCCTGACAACTAACACTAGGGCGTTGTACGGAAAACATCAATTTGAAAGTACCCTCGCTGCCCAAAATTCTGACAGTTCTTATTGCTATGACCCACAAAGAAAGGTAATTCCAAATTTACGGTAGAAAATCAACTGTCTGGTTAATTGTTTGAAAATGAGGCTAACCCCGTTGTTCCTGTTAAGGGTTTCTTAGCTTACAGACATGTGTTACGTGCATATTTCTCCAAGACTTTCTGCATACAAAGTGGGGATTCTTTTTGGCCCTAGCCCCTCCCAACGGCCGACAGTATTTAGGATTTTCATACCTTAACCCGCGCCCCACCGGGGGTCCGGCGCCACCTTCACCCCAGCGGGGGCCATCGATGGCCCCCCTAATTCCGAAAATATGGGTGTTAGTGAAAATCTGCAAAGTGCATTAGAAAGCTCGCGTGAATTTAGTAATAAATTGCTTCGCATGTTAAAGCGCTCAGGTCAATGGTTTGACCTCCAGAGGTCAAGAAAGGTCACGATTGGCTATTTTCACTCAAATATGCAATGCTTAAGAAAACTGGACATAACTCTTATGCCATTAGAGCTATTGAGATCTGGTTAAGTACATTTGATAGAAAATTGCCAGACCTTTTTCTGCTATGTGGAACGTAAAGACCTCCCGCCAGTGGTTTGACCTCCAGAGGTCACCTCGTGACCTAATATGACCTGAGGTCACGAAAGGTCAGAAAGTGACCTTGCTGTATATCAAATGAAAGCCAGTGACGAGACAAACACGATGGTGTTTGTTTCAGCGCTCTAGCTTAATTAGGTCAAAAGTTATTGTCAAAATACTGTGTTTTGACCCCTGGTAACCTTGGATGACTTTGGAACAGTCAAAGGGCAAACATGACCCCTGGGATCCGTGAAAGGGTATCCAAAAACGCTGTTCTGAGGAGTCTGATCATTTGAAATTATTTTTGTGGCTTTTAGATCATGAGACAGCTTCTTCCCATGCTTTTCCAATGGAAGAGGTCGCCTCGTGACCTGACCTCAGGTCACGAAATCGAAAAAATCCCGGATATACACAATGTAGACCCTGGAAGGGTCATGAAGTGTAGCAAGTTTCAAATCTATCGACTGAAAAAAGTAGCTCTTATGGAGCTTCAAAGTTGAAGTGAGGTGACCTTGGTTGACCTCGCCTGGTGACCTGACCTTGGGTGACCCAGGGTAACAATTTTCAGGGATGGTGGGAAAATGATGAGGTGAGAGATAGAGCCTCAACCGCGGTGCTGCGTTTGGTCGTTTTTCTGCTATCTCGAAAAGACCTTAGGGGCCATCGATGCCCCCGTGGGGCGAGGGTTAACACGCACACTGGAGGGGGTCTCGGAGGCCCCCCACCTGTTTTTCCGAAGTGGTCGGAGAACCGCTCGTAGCCGAAAAACGATACGTGGCCACATTTAACAGAATTTAATAGCGCGTCGATTGGTGAAGACTTTTTGAAAATCGGTCAAAAATGTTTTGACTTATCGGCTTTCAAAGTCAGACCTGCATTTTGAGGTCGCCGTAATCCCGCGGTCGGACCAGTTAACTTGCATTTGAGACCGAGTGGCTACGTCATAACGCCATATAACCGGGATATGTCAAGGTCACCTCACATGCAAGTCAAGGTCAAGGTCACAGGTCAAGGTCATATCTGCACTTTCAAGGTCACTGACCACTGTGCTTCCTGCCAAATGACGTTACCCGGTCTGACATATATTATGCTATAACGTCATCGATAGGGTACCCCAATACAAAGGTCAAGGTCAAAGGTCATTGGGAAAGGTCAATCTTCATTTCCCACCAAACAGTGGCTACAGTGTTAGTCAAAGTGTGCATTATAAGTAGTATACCATATGATGACCTTAAAGGTAAATGACCTTGAAAGACCTTGACCCCAAAAATTGTGGGAAAGCCTCTTTGAGACCTCTTCTCTATGAACCTGGTCCGCCTTTAGCTTATTCCCGCCATTTTCCCGCATAATCACAGCATTTACTAATCGGTCCCCAGCACGGCCAAGATTTGACCTTTACGACCTCGTTCGACCTTGAAGATATTGACCTAGGTCAATGAAAATTGGTCATCATGTAGATCACCATAGCCCCCACCCACCTCCCATGTGGAGTTTTTCTAAACATCTTAGTTTCCGAGATCTTAGGGGGCACCTACCAGGCCCCCCTCCTGTGCGCGTTAGTGCCAGACCCCTCCAGTGCGGGTGTTAACGGCTGGTACAATTTTAAAACCTTTTTTTAAAGAATCGAGGTATTGGGCCCACTCACAGGAAGGATTTGGTACCCTACCCTATAACCCAAGTCTAGATAATCCCCTGTACCATTGAAGTCAATAAACTTGCATTTGGAGCGTCTGAAAACCCTGAGCAAAAATACATATTTTTATCATTCAGACTTCACAACCTTAACAATTTATGAACAATTATTAACAGGTCTCCAGCGGATTTTTATCCACTGGAGACCATTGCACTCCCAGCATATGACCGTTTTGTTCACCTAATCAGATGCACTGTACAAGAAAACATGCAAAAGTGTTCCATCGAGAGAAAGAGAGTCCGTTTCAGCCATGCAAATGAGTCATTTTGAGTTTTATTCTTTCTTTAGCCCCCGATTACATGCACCGCGTTTGTTATAGGTGACAGACTGGGGTTTTAAGATGGCGCACTTCAGACGTTTCCAAGTCCACCAATACTTTGGAGACCTTTTAAAACACCATGACAGGATTATTTCTGTGGAAAAGGCGCAGCAAGTGGAATATTTATCCATGTGCAGTACTCACGTTCACTTGTGTTACGTTTGAACTGTCAAATCAGTGAATTCATGTTATTAAATCAGTAACCTCTTGGAAAAACTTAACAAAGAACTAGACAGCCATCCAGTCACCTGATTTCGGCTCTGGCGTCGTCCAGATGTTGGCGCGCGATCTCCCAGAAGGTGTTGATTTTGTCGCGCTCCAGCTGGAAATAATTGCGCTCCTCGCGCTCTCGATTGAGCTCCTCCCTCAGCCGCTCCAGGTGACCTTCCACCTGTTCCCGGGTCATGTCGCTGACCGCCACCCCATCGATGATGGCTGGGCCCTTCTTGGCCGATCCTTTCCCCTTCTTCTTTCCTCCTTTCTTTTTTACCTGTCGATATACATCACAGTAAGGCATCTCTCTGCTCTCAGTATATCTATTGACTTTTCTTTTGGCTTTTATTGCTCTTAGGCTCTCGGTGACCTCCTTTAGTCTTTCCTTCCGTCTAACTCTTTCAAAATAATTACTGCTGTGCAAGGGAATTTTCTTCTTCAAAAGTGCGGAAGATCCGTAGATACTCGGTTGTCTCTTTAGAGACGCAGTTTCGAGATCTGAATCAATATTTCTTGGGTATTCCGAGTTGTCTGATTTCAAAATTTGAAGAACCA
Organism: Lepas anatifera; assembly: GCA_034440635.1. Taxonomy (NCBI): domain Eukaryota; kingdom Metazoa; phylum Arthropoda; class Thecostraca; family Lepadidae; genus Lepas; species Lepas anatifera. The sequence goes on from JAOTON010000508.1 coordinate 142,413, forward strand.
CCGAAACAGACTGAAAGTGATCAAACATTTCGAGTGTATCAAGCCATAACCCATTGACCTCTTGAAATAATAATTAATAATTTTGCTTATCGACGCACCAACTGCCGGGTTATGGCGTCGCCAACTCTTCCTGTTGGAAGGTTTTGAGCCAGCTTGCCTGTTGCCGCCGGCCTTGAACCCGGTCGCTGCGGGCGACGCTACGCACCCCCCTCCCCCCTGACCTCTTGAAGAAAGTAGAAAAATTGAAGATTATTCTTTTGTACTTTGGATAAATATCGATCTGTGTTTCATGTCAGCGTTTATCCTCATTTTTTTAAAAGACGCTTGAGCCTGCTAACTTACCATGTTTGATGTCCCAAGATTACGTCAAAACCTCGATAACGGTGCCAATCGATGAGACCAGTCAACAATATCCCCTCCACGTAGTTCGCTGAGCACCGCCAAAGTTGAGCCTGATTCAAGCCACAAAAAGAGGTCGCTGAACTTATCTAGACGACAAAAACGAATGAATCAATAAAATGGTTGTACGAGGCTGAGGCGAGAAGCCACCGTACACGCTTTCCACCACCACATGTAGCACATGGCCGCATTAGCGGTGAACGGGCGGGGAGGCTTGTTGTGGTCCGTTACCACGGAAACACAGCTGGTTGATCGCGCTCGCTAGGGTACATGGGCGGAGCGTGCGGAGCAGGGTGCGGAGTGGTACGTCTCGTCGATGCGATCAATGCAGTTTGAATGCTACCTAGTGGTCGTGCAGGTAAAGTTGTTCGGTCTGAAAAATCACAATATCTTTGTGGTGTGCCTTGTTAGGAATTGAGCTAGCCTCTTGGTGTCAATTCGGCCGTTTATGAGTTTCATAGTTCCAAGTAGGAAATAGCGATTGTGTCAGAGGCCAGCACTTTAGAACGAGGCCGAAATTAACCTTGGTTTGTGACAGTTGTACTCTGTGGGCACAGTTGTATCTGAGGCACAGGCAATAACATATAGAAGACAAGTTTAGCTTTATTGTGGTCACCTTCACGCTCAAAATTCCCGAAAAATCGCTCAGAACAAAATAATGCGGAAAAACAGTAACCAATTATTTTTATAATCCATTCGATTCAATTCGATTCAAAAATTGTCACTGCAACAAAACAAATGGCACCTAGGTTTAAGATATCACTCGCAATGCTCGTTAACTTTGGCTTTGACTGAAAACGTACTGGTTTTCATTACGCACCAGAGGCAAATTCCCCCAAATAAATTTTCCCGGTTTGTGCAAATTTGAAGCCACATAAAATTAGAAATACGTTCTGCTCATCCGAAATACACCGCTGATCTCGGCACATGTATTGTGCCTACTTTTCGAAACCAAACACGCTTTGTGTTAATGCGGTCTATCATCTACCACGATATGTAACGTTAATGAGGTAAATGTGCATTCACATCAGAAATATCCGTAAATTGCATCACTTTTGTCAACACCTTGCCAAAGAATACCCAAATCCGCTCACCCCAATTCTTAAAGACAAAACAGTGAGAAGAACTGCGCCGAGGAGAACAACAGGAAACTCCAGAGAACCGTCTCCAGTGAGGTCAGATGCGTACATCCACATTTTCAAACAAACTAACTGCCATGCAGCACGTTCTCCGAATATTTTACCGGCCTGAAATATTGATCCACGGTTAGACAGCTAAGATGATGTTCAATGGAAAGTCATATAGAATCGGTTGGGCCAGTTGGACTACCCTACTTCTTGTCACCACTCTTTCTGATGTCAATAAAACTAGAAGCAAGTTGATAATATTGCTTAAAACATCAGCGTAGAGTTCCAACTAGACCAAATCCTACGAATTTTGGCTTTAGAGTAGTAATTTCTTGTCAGTAGAAGGTTGCAGCTTCACTGGTCCCATTACTTTTTTGCCCGTGATGACAGCCACAGCAAATCTCAATTCCTAGGAATACAAAGTTTAACATGGCAGACCAATATTTAGTGACAGCAGCTCACAATTTGTGTGTGTTCAGGCGGATGGCCTACTTGCTCAAGCTATTGCGTACCCGAGCCTACTTATTAATTTGTAGCCTTGAAGCTTGATATTAAAGACAACTTTCCCGTTTTTGAAAACTTACATAGGATTTCCGCCAATGACCGATCATCCGAGTGTCGTTCCCTAATGAATAGATTTTCCTCCTGCACGGCATCCGACACTGGATGGCTATAAGCACTTTACGACGCTCAAATTTAATAAAGCTGTTTCCAAAATCGTCATTTTACATAATTCAACGCATTGGCAGATCCAAGAGCAACTTTTGGAGGGGCCAAACAGACAGGCCATAAGACAAGCGTCATTATGAATATGACTGCTTAGATGCAAATAAAGAGAATCGTGTGTCTTGAGAATCAAATTTCAGTCACTTCGATCTCCTTAGTAGTTTTACTTATTGGACCATAGTACTTATTAACTAATTTCATATGATAGGCTATATTGTATGAAACCAAAAATTTAATTCCGTTCGATAGAGTTTTATAATCTATCACCACCCGGGGGTCCGATCGACCCCTCGATTTTTCACGAATGATTTTGTGCCGATTCAAATGAGACGCGCGATGTTTTGCAGGCCTTTTGGGGTAATCAAATTGACATCAGGTCAGGTGAGCTCAACAAGTTATGGCGTCATTTCTAGACCCACCAAAGACGATTCTGTTCTAAAATGAGGCTGAAAACCAGGGTGTAACTCGGCCTCTAGAAGAGCTCAAAAAGTTTCTACACATCATTCGAAAGCTCTTGAAACGGCAAATCTACACGCCGTCATCGATTTTGAGGTTAGGTACGTCAATACCAATACCAATACCAGTATTCAAATATTCAAGATTCTTAGCCTTATGTCGTCTTGACTGGAAAGAAATGACTTTAAAATCCACATTAGCCCCCAATATTCTGAAAGTTTCTACGTCTATGCCTAGGTCTCAATAGTTAGGAGCTATACCACTGGGTCAGGCATGCCCAGTGCGTCTTGCGAGACAACATGTAAAATATAACAATGAGGGCAACATGTGTCCAGGTCCCGGCTGGTATAACACGAAGCTTGTCTCTAACTGGAATTTAATAACTTAAAAAATCAATAGGAGCCCTAGAACGAATCCTCCTTTTATGCAGCAAGGTGTCGCCTCATCCCAAGTTATCGCTGAGAAATCAGGAAGCGGAAAAATTTGGAGATGGCTGCTTCGTTGTTGATATGCTTTCCTCTGATTGAATGAAAATGTCCAATGTTGCGTCTATTGCTAATGATCGGGTATCAATAACGTTTGAAAATTAGCATTTTGCCAATACTGTGCGATGGCGCCAAACACGCTTCCTTGAAGAGTGCGACATGGGATGTTCAGTGAGCAGCGCGGCCCACTGCGACTCTAATTATTCTTTCGGCGTTCTTCGTCTCGAGTATTGTGTTGCTCTTGCCAGCTCATCTCTGACACCATCGTCTGCCGGAGAAACTTTAATTGATTTGTGGGAATGGCGAGCAATGCCACGTGAAAAACGTAATTTCGTGAACAGTGAGACAGTTCCTTTACCAAAGTTGATCAACAGAAACTGATACAATTACAGACGAAACAATGAATGATTCGCGCACTTCACAGCCTAATGAATTCACTACCCGGGCTCGTCTCAAACCCAGTGGGAATATTAAGCGACTATAAAATACAAATTTATATTTCTTTCCCCAGATAAACATCATTTCGCCATGAGTGATACTGCTGAAATCCCATCAACAGAAGACACTGCTGAAGAAACTGCCCAGGCTACTGAGCCGGACGAGAAAGGTGCGGAGGCCACGCCTACGGAGGAAGGCGACGCCACTGCCGCAGGCGATGCTACTACCACAGGCGAAACACCACCCGATGGCGGCGCCGCCGGCGAAGGCGGCAATGATGCAGAGGCGACCGCCCCCGGAGAGGTAGCCATCATACCTCCCGAGATGCAAGATGATGACGGGACGGAAAAACTAACTACAGATGGAGAGGATGGTGAAGAAGAGACCGTTTCAGATGAGTATGAAGCGGGGGAAGAAGGGACAGAGGAAGAAGAAACGACGGATGGCGAGGGTGGCGAAGAGGAGGACGATGGCGAAGGAGGACGGCGTGGATCTGGCCGAAAAGAGAGCATTCGTGACAGGCTCAGGCGAGAAGGTCGCGAGCGTGCCAGAGCAGAGGATGAAACAGATCAGCAGCTTCCAGAGCTGGACTCACTCGGCCAGATTATTACACCGATGAGTGTGGCAGACATACCAGTATTCACACGGGACGATTACCCCGACAGCTACAGCTCCTACACGCCGAAAGAGGAGAAATTAAAAGAGCACACTTCCCGTTTTCTTGCCCAATACATTCATCTGTACCCGGACCGAAAACCTCCACTCCTGAATCCATTGAACGACTGTGATCTGCCAAAATGTATGTCTACATTCATCCGCCCCTCTCTCCTACCCTACATCGACTGCTACGACTGGCAAGGCTGCGCGAATTTCGTCGCTGAACATCTTGACTATCGGCCACTTCCGGTGCCCACCGAGGCACCAGGAAAAATTCTGTCTCCAGCCACCGTATTGAAGTACCAGTCAGCAAACTGTTTTGAGTTGGCAACGCTGCTGTGTTCTCTTCTAACTGGCTGTGGTTATCGTGCCTTTGTCATATCCGGCTACGCCGTTCGCTCCGTTAGCTTAAGAGATACAATCCGAGTGGCTTGTCCAGACATGATGACCGGCGAGGAGCCCGCTGTCGAGCAGGAGAAGGAAGAAGAAAACAAATATACCATCAAGCCACCGAAAGACCTCATCAGCAAATATGAAGCCATGATGGCACAGAGGATCGTGGATGCAGAGCAGAAAGCGTTGGAGGAAAAAATGGCAGAGGAAATTCGGCTCATGAACGAATTAGAGAAGGAACCAGTGGATCCTCTGTTCGGTATGCGCGTGCACGCTTGGGTGCTGATCCTGCCAGGAGAAAGGGACATCACCGAAGCGTTCTTCATCGAACCGACCGTTGGTGTCGGGAAGGGCATCCGATGTGCAGAATATCTTGGCATTGAGTCCCTCTGGAATGATAAGAACTACTGGATCAACCTACAATACTGCATCAATGGGGTGCGAGATCTTGAATACGATTTGTACAACCCAGCCCACTGGGAGTTCCTTCTTCTCCGGGAGGCCATGCGCTGTCCACACCCTGACGAGGTGGAAACTGATCTAGAAGAAGCCACGTTGGACGCCGACAGACTCGTGGAGATGCCTTTCTCATGGGTGGAGCGGCTTCGAGTATCTAAGGAGCGATACGATCAGAGGTTCCCTTGCGGCCGAAAGGTAACCAACTACTATCGATCTAAACTTGAGCAGTATTCACCATATTCGATGAAGGATGGCGTAGTAAAGCGCCTAACCATTTTCAGAGAGTTTGCTCGCGAGAACATTGTCACAGTTCGAGAAAGTTTCATGCATCGTGCAGATCATCTGATCAGTCGGGAAGTGGTTCAGGAGACAGGCTGGGTTACGGAGAAGTTCTCACCAGGCCGAGAGGACGCACTGCGCGAGCACCAGTTCGGACTGCTTGGAAACAACCCGGAGGACCCGCGCGTTATGCGATATTACTATAAGGCGCGCACCGACTGTCTCGAGAAGAGAAGCGTAGAAGCGGGAGGAATCATTCGAGAGGAGTTCATGGAAAGAGACGACAAGCTCCATACACGCGAAACTGTAGTTGGCAGCATTCAGAAAAAGTTCGGACCGCAGGCAGCTATCCGAAAGCCCATTTTAAGCATCACAGAACGCTTCCATCGCAACCCAAGCGGCGACGGTGATGATGGCGTGCACTCGCGTACCTTCGACGTGGAGGAGGCCAACATAAGTGTAGTGTTCCACGCGTGCCGCGGCAAGATAACCGCCGAGCGTCGCGAGTTCTCCAAGCCGCACCCCGACGATAAGGCGCGACTGGTGCCGATCCTGGAGGAAGCTGCCGCCTCCGGCTTCACCGTTGACCCGGAGGGACTGCCGCCGCGCATGCTGGACCTCTACTACATGATGAAGACGCAGATGGAGGACGAAGAGCACTCAGTGGCGGCCGTGCGTGATGCTGAGGACGAGATTCACGAGCTCCTGAACACGCGGACCCAGGAGGAGGCCGCGCTGGACACAGAGACGCACCTCTGGGACAGCGACCTGACGCCATCCATCCGAGCCGACAGGAAGAACTTGGAGGCGTTCATGGCGGAACAAGCCACGCGTCTGGTGGAGAAGGACAAGGACCCGCTCGGACCGTTCCTCGCACGAATGGACGTGCCCGAGGCGGAGATGACGGTACCCAACCGGTTCCAGCTGCGCGACGAGTGCATGCAGGGCTTCCGACAGCGGCTGGTCGACAAAGCCAACCGGCTGCAGAAGCAGTTCGAGGAGGAGACGGAGGCGCTGCAGGCGCGCCAGCACTGGTACCAACAAAACTACGTGGGCCTGACCGAGGAGGAGGAGCAGGACTACCTCGACTTCTGTCACGACACAATGTTCCGGCTGCACGTGCTGGAGCTGCTATTGGAGCGGCATAAGCAGATGGCGCCCGTGAAGCACCAAGCCTTGGAGATGAGGCTTCGCAATGATCCCCGTATCGCCGGCCCCGCGCCCGACGAGCTTACAGAGATTCAGGAGTGAGTTTCGAGGAAGCTCTACCCAAACCTGACTGAATGGAGAGTGGAGGAAACTCTTCGCCAATTACAGCCTTTGTAATGGCGGAAATCGATCGGGCTCCATCATTTAAAGAGGAGCATTAATCGTGATCATTTTTTAACTAATTCGGACCACTTCTACTACGTAGAGGAGGGACAGCATAAATGTTTACTTGTCATACGTCTTTCACACAACTGATATTGAGAAAACTTATTTTATCATTGTAGGTGTGACGCAACAGTCTTTTAAAGCAGTTCTGTGAAGCCAGTTATATGCCGATATGTTTTGCGTGCTGCTCCTTCTGCCGAATAATTATGTTCCCATTAACTTCCAGGGACGAGAGCCAGACATGGGTGCAATGCATGTGTATTGTGAAACAGTTTGACGTAAGACCAATAAAGTGATGCATCTTTTCAGTTTTTGATTTATGGCGCACACATTGCGCCTACCCACTGGTGGCAACTTGACATAATATGCAGTCGGTGTTTGGCTTTCTTTCGCACGACTAGAAGCGCGAAGAGCAAACAAATTTTTTAGCAGAAATCTTACGAAAATAAAGCCAATAAAGGAACAGAAAGCGTCCTCATACTTCACTGGCGTTCAGAGCGCAGATCAAGGACATGTCAGAACACAGATCTAGGGGTCGGGAAACAACGCCCGGAAGGATGGCGTTCGAGCATATTTAACGCACAACATCACAGCAGCATCATAAACGAATCCCGCACGATCTAGGGTCGCCAGCCACGTTCCGATAGGAAGAGGGACAAAAGACATTCCCCCTGGCCAAGCTGACTTATCCCACAAAAAATCAACGATGTTCACCCCTTGTCATCGCACCCCTCCCCATTCCATCGTACCAAGTCCAGACGTCATTTACTTCTCACACGTTTCTCTTCCTCCATTCTAAGACAGTCCACAGACAGTCAGCCCACCGCTCATTGGGCCGATGCTCAAACCTGCCCGATCCCTCTCCATCATCGTCAGAGGTCCAGCGGAGAGGCTGTCGCCGTCTTTCTTGCCACAACAGATCATCACGCACACTTCACAAACACCAGCATTGCTGGGCCTCAGTTTTCTAGGAAAGAGACGTACTGCGTGAGCAGCGCCAGCGCCTGTTGGCAGTTGGCGTTGTCGGATGGGGGAGGCGGGGGCGGCGCAGGCAGCAGTAGGCCGGCCTCGGCCCGCCAGCCGCGCGCCGCCACCAGCTCGGTCAGCTGCGGCTCCGTCAGGCCCGTCAGCGTCGCCAGCTCCGAGGCCGAGATGGAGGTGTAGGCGCGGCCGGCCACCCGCAGACTGCGCTCTCGGACCACCTCTGCGGCGGCGGCGGCGCGTTACAACAGAGCAGTGGAAGACACCTAGCACATGCTGTCCAACCACTACCATCCGCCCGGCAAACCGATCACCTGACAAAAAAAGGCGATTGACGATTTGAAACTTGTGTTAATGTAAAAGAAAATTGCGATATCCACTTCCATGATTTAACTACCATCATCATTATTCTTTTTAGTTGGCTTTTAACTACTTTATTATGTCAGTTCCATCAGAAAACGCCGATTGCATCTTCAATAGAATCTTTTGGTATAAATTTCTATAGTCCTTTCTCTTATACAATCTGGTAGAATTACAGCAGCAAATATTAAACATGAAACTGGTATAAGTTGATATATTACCTCTTCGAATCCAGGATACAAATATGTAATGGATCGCGTCAACTTCACTGATTATATATTCGGGCCCTTCAATAGAATATTCTTATTCTGATTAACTTCATAAACGTACTCCTCAACTTCTCATCAATTCATAATCGTGCCCCTGAGCCAAGCACAGCGAAATCTATCAACTTTTGAAACTGGCGTATGGCTATGTGTACCAGATTCATTCATTGCGCTACGTTTTGTTAGTTTTCATGTTGTTAGAACTTTGCTCAAAAAGCTGCCTCGGGCTACTTTCTCAGCTAATTAAGCTAGTGAGCCGAGCTCAACTCCATTATATTCATCAGACTATAAAAAGAAGAATGATACCTTATATATTGGTAGTGGATCAACAAGCAATTGCAAAGAAACATCAGCCCCAGGGCTGGCGTTCACTGGGTGGAGAAGCAACGGCCAAGCGATCCTCCGTTGTCTGCAGGTCAATGTCGCAAAACCGGTTTTGCGCTAGGGTGCTGAGCGTAAAATTCATATTGCAAAATATAGTCGCTGAGTGGAATATTCAAGTTGCGATATAATGAGCCAATTGATACCCTTATTACAAGTTTAGATACATTTTTTATAAAAACTTCCTTATTACGATATTCATTAACACGCGCATTGACGGGGGCGGTTACCCGCCCCCCTTGGGTTTTTCGAAGATAGGGTTTTTCGAAGAAAAAAACGGAGGCGCGTACCGCTGCCGTACTTGGCATACCTTCTCTCCCATCATTTTTACAACTTTTGCCAACAATTTAAAGTTGGGTCATCTCAGGTCAGGTCAGGTCAGCACTACAGGTCAAGTGACCTGACTTCAAAAAAGTTTAAGATAGCATAACTCGGAACAGGGTGAACTTATCCGATTGAAACTCATCACATAAAGGGCTCACCGAGTTCTCTAAAATATTTTCCAGTATTTTTGATATCGATGACCTAAGGTCAGGTACAAACCATGACCTCTCCATTGGAAATACATGGGAAAATAGTTTTAACTGAATAACTTAGTAACGGATGATGATACTGCATTTATTTTAACTGCATTATATTTTCCTCGTCTTTGCAGCTCTAATGATATGCCTTTTACCTAATTTGACCCAGGTCAAATCTTTGATTTAACCTAGCAAGGTCATTTTATATATCATTCGATGAATTGCAATGGTCCCAATTGTTTTGCACTATCTTTACTTATTCAGATGACCGAGAGACCTCCTCAACAATGGGATGCAAGCACAGCTTGGTGCGTGTCAGAAATGTTTGATGGGAGGAGCTGGGAAACCTAGACACTGTTAAGCAATGCCAGATTTCTTGTCACCCCTTAAACAACATTGCATATTATCCTTGCCATGCAGGTGGCCTTGACACCCATAATCTTTATTACCCTGGCAGGATCTAGATTAAGCATATTATTATGAATTGAAAAACATGGTAATGGTGGGGCGTATAGCCCAGTTGCTGAAAGCGCCCTAAAACACCAATACACACACACTTATTCAGATGAAATGACCGAAAACCTTCATTTACATGTTATCCCTATGACGGCATGTTTTCACCTCTAGTGGCCTTAAAGGGAATGTGGCACCTTCATAACGTGATTTTAGCTGAGATAGCCAAGTTGTAAAGCAAGTCGGAAAACCCGGTACACAATATATCATTTGTTTTGGAACTCAAAATTTCCGTAGAAAAAAGCTAAAACCTACCGAAATGTACCCCTCATGTACCCTTAGCAGCAGGCCACAGTTGTCATGGCTGTTGGTATGACGACATATGCTGACGTCACGGTGAGTATCAGCCAATCGAAGCCCTTGAAGCGTATTGAATATGGTAGCGGTTGCCAGATCATGACATCATCCACAGGCAGACATTTCTTTCTTTCCATAGAGGAGCATTTTAAAAATAAAAATATTGAGCTTATTGTACATTTTTCAAAGACATTATGGACGCCTCCTTGATTTTTGGCTAAAGGTTTCCCTAATTATACTAAATTCCAGGATTCGACCAAGGTACCACATGCCCTTTAAATGTGACCTGACAAAAAAATGGTTCGAACATTTTCGATGGAGAAGTGAATGGGCTATCCAACGACGTTTACCGTTTTTCGCTACCTAGCGTGGTACCTAGCGCTACCTAGCGAAAAACGGTACGACGTTTACCGTTTTTCGCTACCTAGCGTGGTTCTCGAGATCTTAGGGGGCGGGTACCCGCCCCCCGTCAAAGCGAGGGTAGCTCAGACCGCCGTCAATGCGCGCGTTAAGAGTTCATATGCACCAGGATTATTTGATTATGCTAAAAAGCTTCCCTTGATGTGTGAGCGGAAAATTCAGCTTGCCCGGGTGTCGCTCTCCACCCAGCACTCTGGGATTTGTGACACTGGTGCAGGTAACTCAAATGGTTTGCTCCGCGGGTGTCCAGCGTCGCCGCGCTGCCATTGGGGATCCCGACCGTACATTCGGTTTTTTTCCTCCTGTTCCAATCGTGCTTGTCCGATGTCCCATCATGCGTGCAGATCATCGTTTGTTGGGCTGTTTTAGTTGATGCAATGGAGGGAGCGGCGCGTCCACACCGGCGGCCATCTGGGCGCTTTGATTCAGCCCGGGCGCTCCACCGGCGCGTGGTGCAGCGCCTGAGAGACCAGGGTGGCGGCAAGCCAGCGTGGGGCTGGTGTCAGCCGGCCAGATTGGGTTTGGCGGCTCATGGTGTGTGCCGTTGCAGCGGAGTGTGTGACTGATTGAGTAAACGTATGGTTCCAAAGATCAGTTAGAACATGCAAAACGGTGAATTTTACACAGGAAGTGGAATACTTGTGCACCCTTCGACTCTTCTCAGCAGAAATTTAAACTAAAAAGTGGACCACCTAGGCGTGTAGCCCATCAAAACTCAGCGTCAATTAAACGCCACGCTTAGCCTTTTTCGGTAATTTCCCTCGTAGCTAAGTGAGGTCACACCTATACAAAGGCCCAAGCTACGCCCAGCACTCCTGAAACGCTTCTGAACGGCAAAGACGGGTGAGTCATTTGCGAGGAATTCTGACAATGAGCCTCCACACTGAACTCACATTGACAAACACGTGTGTATAGGTCGTTTTAAGTCACCATAAGGCCTTCCCATTAAACTGACGTATTTTTGACTGACCTCTGCGGCTTTGAAATCTCTCCTGGTGAAAGAGAACATGTTCGCAACGCATTTTTCGCAAGTAAGTTTTCGCAACGAGCCATTTTGTCCTGTTTTATTTTTGTTAACATACTCGTTCTACTCGCAAGTCTTACAAGGGGTTTTCGAACTCTCGCCCACTGCCTTACACCTGCACTGGAACTCAGGAATCATAGCGCTCTGCACTTTGCACCTCGGTGTGGAACAAAACAGTCTGTGCAAAGATGACATAGAACACTTTTGTTTTTGACGATATTCACATATGAAGGTTCCGGGGTGCCTCGTGGGGCGCATGGATATGGGGGCGGCCACTCATTCCAAAATAATACATTTATATATGGCCATAATCTGAACTTCTGACTGTATTATATTGATATCAATAGATATTGATAGATATAGATAAAAAGATTGTATGGTAGAACTGCAGTATATGACTCAAGAAAGTAGATAGCATGGATGTCACTTTACTTTCAATACATTTCAATATTCGCTGTGGGTGCAAAGTGAGACCAGTCGGAGGCGCAGCATTGAAGCAAATGTGACACCAATGGGTTTTGAATTGAGGCAAGTGTGTTGTGAAGCAAGTATAAAATCCCTGATTTCACAATGGATTTTTCCACAAACTTACAGTGTGAGGAAAAGTAGCTTGCGTTCACAGCGGACCGCCTTTCCTACCATTCCCGGCCAGCATCCAGCCCACCCCGGGCCTCCACGGAGAAGTTGAGTGAGGATGAGACCCGCGGAAGACAACTTTTCGCTCATGAAACACTTATTTATCCACCAAGGGTGATTTCTTAGACAAATCAATCATGGAATATGATTCTAAGACTCTCAGCCTTTAAATACTTACGGTTTTGGGTGGGTAACACTGGAATAGCCATAAATTTTCAGATATTCCTCACTTAAGCCCAACTCGGCACTCACTTTCGAAAAAAGAGACAAACTATTCTTGTCTCTCTACCCCAAATACACGTCCAAAATCCGTTTGGTTAACATCAATACGAGTCAACAAAGTTGACGAGGCACACAATATTTTTGGGACGAAATATGACCAAAACATCGTCTTGCTATAGAAATCGAAATGGAAGATTTGCCACCCCTACTACGAAATCCTTACATCTCACACCTTGGTTCACTCAAAACTGGATTCTTCCATCCACACACTGGATATTTCAGCTTTAATTTCCCCTCCACACGACAGAAACACTGCGATGCACAAAATTCCATACAAAAAAGAGAAATATGAAGATAAAATGCAAAATCAACGCGAGACAAAACCTTAACTACGAATAAGGTTTGAGCTTGTGTCGACAGCCTGCGAAGAATTTGAGATCTTGAGATCTAAATTTTGATATCTAAAACACATCAAACACACCACGCGAAAGACATTGGTCTGGGCGAACACCGATGGGTACATGTCAATTTTGGCATGCAGACTGAGTTCATCCAGTAGCATTTGGTCTATTTCGAAGAAGATAGTACACTAGCCTTCGAGCTGACTGGCCGCCTGCTGCAGATGCTGAGGCCAGGGACGCCGCAAAGCCGTGTACGTCGCTTCTAGGTCCTTGTTCCACATGGCGCGTGCGACCGCCCAGAGGGCGGCCAGCGCTCCGTCCGGCTCCTTGGCCGCGGCCGGCGCGCGCCGCCACAGGAACTTGGCGCTGCACCTGCAGCATGCACCACACCACCGATCGGTTCCTGCTAGACTCGTAGTCCAGTCTGAACCAGCCGGTAGCTCTCACCAGCAACAGGCTCCTATTGAGGAAAGTATTGGCTTGTTGGCGAATGCCTGTGCTTGAGAGCCTGTCAAGCTTTAAGTGCACTGTGCACTACACTGTGTACTTCTTAACGATTTTTCGTTTTTTTAGTGACCGCAACCAATTTCACGCCATTTAAATGCCGTGTACGTCTTAGGTTTTAATACAGTATATCGTGCACGCACTACACTGCGTAAAACGAGAAAGGAAAAAACGAAAAACGTCATTTAGATATGAAAAAACGTCATTACAAACGGAAAAACGTCTTGGAAACGGAAAACATCCTTGTAAAACGATAAAACGTAGTTAAAAAGCCAGAAAGTGAAAAACGACGGAATTTAAATGCTTTAACTTTATTTCGTTTTTTTGGCTCTATCATTATTTTTACGAGCATGGGGAAACTGTTTTTATCTTCACTGGCGAAGTAGGCGACGGAGTGGGGTGGTTGACGAAATATTGAAGTCATTTAGATAATGATTTTGCATGTCAGGGAGACCTAATTTCAGCTCAATTCACCCATAAAAATCTTAGTTTAGCATTGACACTTGTCAAACAGGCCCAGACAGAGACGTCATAAGAAAGTAAACAAGAAACAAAACAAAACGAAAATCGAAAAAACGAAGAAGTGAAAAATCGAAAAGAACGTAGTTAAAAAGGGAAACATGTAGTGAAAAACAAAAACGCAAAAACGAGTATTGAAGCTCGACCTTTAAATTTTCAATTTCTAGTTTTTCATTCTTCAAAAGTTGTGACCTTTGTATGGCTTTACACCATGTGTGACAGACTCACAAAAATATACTCACAGATCATATTCTAGGAGGTGGCAAGCCATCAATTTTGCATATACTTCTGGTGTGGCAACACCATCTGGAGCCTGTGGAAAATACATGCAATTTTTAAGACAAGGCTCAGCCATCTTGTATATTTGCTCCTTAGGAGGCAAAAACCTTCACAATCAGCAAATAAGCTTAAAAGTAATGCATATTGAAACTGAGCACACATATCAGCACATCACCACCTGTCCTGAGCACTCACTCTAAAAACAGGGAAGGGTTTTCAACTCCCTTTTGAATCAGTACACTTTTAATCAAGCCAGCACAGGACCACCCATTCCCAGAATACTTGGGCACACACACACACAGTGCACAACTGCACAATAAAGACACATGGCTTTATGAGCCAATTATGGTGCTGCAGAGCAATGAAACAGGACAGAACAGAGTTGACCCACATATTGATAGTCAAATATGATAATCAAATCAAATAAATGGTAAGGGTTGAGACTGTTGTCCGGGGCATCTTAACTTTTTATTAATTTTTAACTTAGAGAGTGATGTATGATACATAATTGAGTACTCTACAATGGAGTTTTAAAGAGAATGAAATGTCTCCATAATGAGATTTGAATTGAGATAGCCAAGCAATAGAGCATGTTGAGGAACCACTTGAGTAATACTTCATTTGTTCCAAAACTACCCATTCTTTGATAAAAAGGTAAAAATTCACCTGCTATCCACCCTCCTTTCCAGTTGGTCATATCATATGAGGCAACCTTGGGCAAAGTGATGTCTTACTCATGGCCCTGCTGTGCATGCTGCACAAACCAATTTTTCTGCTCTGACATCTTTAAAACCTATGTGGTAAACATGACTTTAACACTGGTGATGATTAAAGTCCACAACTTGCTTTATTAACTAGCTTCAAACATCAAATGTGTTTTATGTATCAAGAAACAAAATAAATTTAAAGAGTGCTGTTCCAGTCCCATCAGCAGCCTTTTTAGCTTAAAAACTAGTTTCTTATTCATATTCACTTATGGACTAAATCAAGAGAAGTTTATTCTGGCACAAAATATTACTGCATGGCGTGACAATTTGATATTCCCCTAGCACTACAGCATAGATCATGCTTGTCCTTTGGAAACAGAACTTGTTGGAATTGATGACTCCATGCTGTATCCTGATCAACAGTCTGATCCAGACTATGTTTTAACCATGTAAAATCAATCGGTTAATTACCTTACCTTACCTACCTTACCTAGGGATTTCGGAATATGGAGGCCATGATGACCTGCTGGCTCCGTTCTCTCGAGCTCCATTAGGGAAGTCTTTTGGTCGTTCGGGTTTAGCCTGAGTGTAGTCATGAGCAGTTTGTAACCATGGTCTCCTAGGTTGGTGGGTGTCTATTAGGTGGGTAGAATTGTCTAGTCTGGCCTTAAACTGGTTGGGGGGGCTCCACCAATGATGATGAGAGTTCCAGTATTTGCAACTCAAACAGGCTGTCTAGTTTTGTGATGCATTGGCTTCGCACTTCCGGGTGACCGCGGGTGGGGACAGTCGGCAAAGAACAGGTCAGGGTCCTGATCGTGGCTCCTGAGAAGTTGGTAACACGTCCGTCGGCGTCGCCTATAATACAAGATGGTGTTTAGTTGCCTGTCCTTGTGGGGTGGTCTGGTGGCGCACCTGCGGTTGCCCGACGTTGTTTGCTAACCTCTCATCCGCTCTTGATGGTCCCCGGAGGGTTCCGTTTGGTGGGGCACAGTGTTGTTAGTATGGGCGGGTGAACTTGTATTGGGCGGATCTATAACTGGCACTGGTTGCTTGCGGTGCGCGGTTTCTAATTTGGTCGTTCATTCCTGGTCTTTTCTTTGTTTTTTAGGGGGCCCACACATGGTTGTTGTGTGATTGTTTGGCACCATGTGGAGGAACACTTATTCCTTGAGGGCAACTGCCTCGTGGCCACTCTGTACTCTGTCGTGTGGTGAGGTGTTTACTTGTACTTTTGTTGTTATTTTGTGTTGCATTTTTGTTGGACTGAACTATGCTGGGCAGTCATTTTGAGATGGGAACAGCATGGTCCCGGACGGCGGGGCCCCACAGAACAGTGGTCGGAGAGTGCCTTCATGCGACCCGTTGGTCGCCAGACAAAGGCCCTCACCCAGCAGGTTTCCCCCCTGCTGCCGTTTGTTGAGCGTGGGGGAACACGTAATGCTTCGAGTCGTCGGATCACTGGTGGTGTCTCGCTGGTCGTCCTCAGACCTCGGCAGTGCGTTAGCCGTTTGGGGGGAAACCAGCTGGCCTTGGTAGCTGGAACGATAGGTGTTGTATATGCTTCTTTAAATGGACTGCTTTACGATTGTAGGCTACGGCGGTATGGTGGGACTTGCTGCGCCTTTTTGTGTTGGGAACTTGTTGCCGTGTCTTGGATGGTCTGTCTGTTTTGACAAAGACACGGGAGCCGGGTCGCTCCTCTGGGCGGGGCGTTGGTGGGGCTGGGCTTCGGTGGGGGTTTGTGGACTGTTGGGGATGTGATGTTGTTGGACGCCTTCTGTCTAAGGGGATGGGTTCACTGAAACACTGGGCATGGGGTCGGTGTTGTTTGGTGTTTGGTTCCTGCTGTGCCTTGTAGGGGTTTTTGGGGTTTGTTGTGGGGGGTTGCCGTTGGTGGTGGTGTGTCTGTGGTGCTGGTGTGGCGCTTGTGTTGTTTTGTTTTGGTTGGCGTGGTGGTTGGTTGTGGCCTTGCGGTTTTGGCAAGTAATCATCATTGAGACACTGGCCCACAGCAGCTTTGTGCCTCTACAACTGCTAGCAAATATGTACCACATGCAAATAAAAACACAAACATTACAAAATAACTCACATTAAGCTCTTCCTCTTCTAGCTCCTTTCTGTGCTTCTCCACATCCGACAGCATCCCTGCAGCACACAGCGAAAGCTGCAACTGTCGGCAAGCATGCAGGCTCACTGAAAGGGTTTTTAAGGCAAGGTAGGTCAAGGTATCTACCTTGACCTATGGCTATATCAATATTGAGATGTTAAAATCAAAATAGATAAATACTTGTATCACTGTATTGTGCCCCTTATACTGTATTGAAACCGTAATTGTGCACCAGAAAAAGAACAATACCGGGGGCCAAACTTAAGTCAAAGTGTAAATGCACAGAACAGGGATATGCACCTTAAAATTATCAGAACCAGACAGGCTGGTCGTCAGTATCTTGGGTCGTCAATGGACCTTGGTTGGTTGGTTGGTTATTTGTGCTTAAGGGGCGCACCAGCCTGGCAAGGCCATATAGCGCTCAATCAGTGGACCTTGGGCCGATGGGTCGATGCACTATCTTGCACGTTTAGGGTAAGCACAAGACCTCTACACGCAAACACAGGAATCAAACAAAATAGTGTGAGAACTTCCTTTTCAAAAGGGCAAAACACTTGAATTTTCTCAAATTATGGTGAATACTCTGACGTCATTTGACTTTAGATTCTCTTCAAATTATACTGGAATTTGGTTGCTCGTCTCGTAGCAACTAAATAAGCTCAATCCATCTGAGTACAGTCAGCCACTTTTATCGCTACAAGTATAATAAATTTTCTAAATATAAATTATGTATTAAAATAAATTATACATTTCTTACCTTATAGCCGGTCTAAGAAATATCATTGGTGACAATTAGTAGACAGTTCAAGCGGGTTTGGGATCTCCTACTAAAACCTTCTAAAACTCTCTCTAATTGATTTGTATACCAAAAAATTGGCCAACTACCTGTCTTTTAGTGAAAACTTGAAAGAACCAATGTAGCGCATGTGGCGAAAAACGCATGGGGATGTAACGATGGAGGGCGAGTTAGAGGTCGGTGGAAAGCCGCTTTCGGCGTTACGTGTGGTTGATTTAAAAGATGAATTGGATAAGAGAAATCTATCCAAATCTGGGACCAAGAAGGATCTCCTGGACAGACTACGTTCGGTAAGCAAGGCTCTGTATATCCTCAGTTGTCCTACGGCGCTGCCTAGGTAATTGTGGCGCACCTTACGTACAAAACCCAGACTTTGTAATCTCATGCTGTGTTTGCACAAAAATGACCGACATTATTTTTGGTCTAAAATTTTGCTTCTCTAAAAGGTTAACACTATAATTGCTTGTGTTGTTTGTGGACCAGTGTGCAAAGTATGGCATTTTCGACGAGATCCTTGGTGCGAGTGCCCTTGGAGACAGGAGTGAGTGGTGTGAATTCTATTAAGGATGTGGCCTTCGGTTTAGGTGGTTGTAAACAGGTGGAACCGGCTTGTATTTTTTGGCTTGGACTATATTTCGGAAGCTAAACCTCCTGACCGGCCCCCGCCGCTGGGGTGTTGTGGCTCTGGTGTGGTGCTGCTCGGGTGGCTGGTTTGGTGTGGCTGGGTTTTTTTTTTGGGTTTTTAAATTTGTTTGTTTTTGGAATTGGTGGTTTTTTTTTTGGTGTGATTCTATGTTTGCGTGCGGCAGGCTGTGCAATTTTAACCTGGTGCAAATTTGCAATACAAAAAAGAGATCTCGTTGTGTGAGGAAGATGGCACTAAAACCAAACATATCATGTACAAAAACATGACCAACCAAACATCATGTTACATGACATTGTGGTTTGTGATCTGTGTTACTGCCTGTTTTGTGTTTGGGTTGCGCGCCTTTGAAAAAGCCCCCAGTCCCACCGTTGCCCCGCCGGCCCGCTGGCTGGCCGTGCGCCGTTCGCCCCCCCGCGCCGCCGCCGCCCCCGCGCCGCCGCTCCCCCGCCGCCGTCCCCGCGCCGCCGCCGTGTTTGGGGACGGTGGGCGTCGCTGTCCCGCGGAAAATATAGCCGTTTCCGGTGGGTCCTGGCGCCACGGTTTTAATGGGGCAAACATATAATGGCTGAATGGCTATAAAGACAGGAGGGCACCTTATAAAAGTCCTTAACTATCTAACTAATAAGAGGGGTAGCATTGCATTGTGCGGGAAGAAATGGGTGCGTTTTTCTCACTGTTATATGGCAGACTGGTGCAAATTTTTGGTGGCTGGCTGTGTGAGAATTTTAGATGGCTGGTGCGACTCATCTGGCTTGGATCCATAGGCGTATATTAACAGTAAAAATGCAGTACATGGTAAAACATTCACTTCTAACACTAGGATAAAAATACTAAACAGGGGCGCCACCACAGAATTTAAACCATCACACATTTATTAAGTAGGTACTCATCACACTCAGGTTAAAAATAAAGACAATGAAAACGGAGTCGTTCTCACATCACCAGCAGACACAGGCAGTAAAGGAACACTCAGCAGCTGGGCGCCATCAGGCCCCATGGTCCGTGGACGCCGACACTGACACTCATAGCTCAGCAGTAATAAGACTCTGGACAGAGGGGGAGACTGGTTGCTAGGAACGGTTATCAAGGAGAAAACCCGACAGACGGCAGGCAGATACGCGACGGACACAGGGCACTAAAATGGTTCTGCGATGAGTACAATCCCGGCGGTGAGCACGATGGAGACAGTGGTGGGCATCGGCCGACGCACCTGAGCACCACTGAGCGCGGCCTATGCAAGCGGCGGCGGGCATCACGAAGCCCGATTGACGGACACGGCGGCGGCCGAGCGGCATACAGACGGTGACGCGAACACCCCCAGCGGTGACAGCGCGAGCGCCCCTAGCGACGGCAGAGAAAGCTCCCCAGCGGCGGCCGCGAAAGCGGCGACAGCGACGCCAGCGCCCCAAGCGGAGGCGGCATCCCCCCTCTCCACTCGTCAAGGTCTGTTTTTGGTGTCTTGATGGATGGAATGGGTCGCAACCAGGCTGGTGAGCCTCTACCTAGGGGGATAGTGAGCCGGGACAATGAGATCAGGGTGTGGGGGCAGCGATCAGCATTCCGGTCTGAAAAGGAAGCCACCATCAATCATCTGGAAAATTCACCTGCCATGATAACAGTAATGGATATGTGTCAATATGACACCGTTAAGGTCCTCTCAAAAGACAGTTAAACAGTGTACAAGTTTAGTCAAATACAGTTTTAACTTGCATATCCCTTGAGACACACAGTGTTCGGGATGCAACACCAAAACAGCCACCTGAGCACAAATATGACAGGAGAGTGCAAAATATATCAACCTAACATGTTCCGTCATCCCACCGGTGTTAAGCACTGTGTGCTGCAACTACAAAGCCGCAACCAGCTCACGAAGGGTTGAGGCGAAAACAAGACACACGAAGTCACGGCCCGTGAGGCCTAGACAGACATCATGGACTAGCTGCCGCGACGTCGGCACCAGAGACGTCAGCCTCCTCTTCGCCGGCACCAGTGACGTCAGCCTCCTCCTCACCGTCCTCAGTCTCCCGGTCCTCTGCAAAGTCCGGTCCCTCGCCGTTCGCCCCGACGCCCGAGATGTCGCATATGTCCCCGGACGCGCTGGCGCCGCTGATGAAGGCGCCCACGTGCTGCGTCATGAACGCGCGCACCCTGTCCTCGGCACCGGGCTGGATCCAGCCGCGGTCGGCCGAGCAGGCCTCAGCCGCCAGCCGGCCCACCCCCGGTAGCTCGATGTCTATGTACCGGTAGAAGATTTTCCGCGCGCCCGGGACCATTCCGGCCCAAAACAAAGTCAACGTCACTGCAACGCAACCCCCTCGCCCCGGAGGCACCGTTCAGGTGCCTGGTGCTGATGGAGGGGAGCTTATACTTGGAGGCGTTGACCGAGCGGTAAGGCACCACACTCAGGGTCCGCTTCAACGCCATCTTCCTCTTCAGCACTGCGCTGCGCGAGCGGCAGCCGATTATCTGGTATTCAGGCGGCCGGGTCACTCCTCGGGTCGTACCCCAGTCGCACCCACATGTAGCGCCAGGGGCCGGTATTGGTAGTATTGAAGTATTGAATTAGTAGGTATTGAAGTTGTAGGCGACCAGCGGCAGCAGGTGCTTAAACCGGTCCTTCAGGCCCCCAGCCGGCAGTAGATGAAGGTGAGGGACATCGCCGGTCGCTGCTCGAACAGCTGGTTGAGGTCGTCGGCGAGGCCGGGCTGTTTGGCCCGCGACTCGAAGGTAGGCGTGCCGACCAGCGGGCGCAGCGGCATGTCGTCCTGAAGGGCGGCTGAGCGCCGCACTGCCGCCGCCTGCGGCCCTCCGGTACGCTGGCCAGGCGGTAGTTAGGAGGACGCTGGTAACAGTAGTTCTGACGCGTGTCCAAGCGAGAGAGGCCGCAGGCGGCATGAAGAGGCTGGCGGGCCAGTGCCAACTTTGCCCCTGGCCACTAGAGACGATTCCGGGAGGGTCGCCGCCTCAACGCAGCAGCGACGAAAGCAGAAAAAGCCGGCGCCCACCCGGCCAGGGCCGAGGTCGGAGAAGCGGCCACGCCCTGAAATAGACTTGGATTAGAGCTGAAGAGGGGGAAGGGAGAGGGGCAGTTTCAAATGAGTGGTCTTTCCAGAGTTGGGATATTTTTCTTGCCAAGACGGAAAATAAGCATGTGTCAGGGTGATGGCAAGTGGACCAAGAGCATTGCTCGGTCGGGCCTCTCGTGCCTGTGATATTTATTAATTCCGTAATTTTGATCACGATATTATATATAGAAGTGGGTGTTGCTTGCTCTTAATGACAGATTATATTTCCCTTCTTTTGAATGTAGAACCTCCGACAGGACATTTGACGCTTCCTATTCTAAATTGTTGTTCAGAAGTAAGAAACGTAAGCCGGAAATCTCACGAGGCTACCTATTGTTGCCCTAATTTTACCTAGGCACCATACTTTATTTTAGTCATTGTTTAGGCATCAATATTGGTCAGTCAGGATTTTTCTTACTACAATTTTAAAGAAGTTCCTAGACAGAGGGACATCGCTCAGCTCCCGAATTCTGGGCGAAATCACATTATTCCAACACATAGGCGCTGATATAAATGGTGAAAATCTTTGGTAAAGGGTTGGGACGAAAGGTACAGCAAAGTGCATGACAGTTCTTGTGTTACGAGTCTGGTTTTATTGTATTATGTTAAGTTTTTCAGATAGGGGCGATGGCAAATGGGTGCGTTTTTCTCACAGGTATATGGCGGATTGGTGAAAATTTTTGGTGGCTGGCGGTGCGAGAATTTTAGATGGCTGGTGCGACTCATCTGGATTACTGCCGTTCTTTGCAGACTGGTCTGTGGACCTGTCTGCAAAGTATGGCAGCAGGTGAGGACAGACAATTCGCACCAGCCATCTAAAGTTCTCACAAATTCACACCGCCAGCCACCTAAAATTTGCACCAGTCTGTTACACACCAGGGAGAAGAGCGCACCCATCCTTACACACAGGATGCAGTGCTACCTCTTTTGTTAGTTTGTTAGTTTTATAAGGTCCCTTCCTGTGTGTTTAAAGCCATTCATTATTTGTTTGGTTTTCAGTGTAACCTCCCTCGCACCAGTCTCACAAATTCGCACCAGGTTGATAAAATTCACACCACTCGCTCCTGTCTCCAAGGGCACTGACACCAACAAGATCTCATTGAAAGTGCCATACTTGGCACACTAGTGTGTGGAGGAGTTTGTGGCTAAGTTATGGACATTTGAACAACAGCTTGCACTTGACGCTTGGTGATAGCAAACATTTTAAAAGGTGTGCAACATTATTTGTGGTATGTTGGTTGGTGTCAATTGTGGTGAAATTTACTGTTATCTTCTGATGTGTGCATGCTGTATTGTGATGCTGGGAGTTAATCTGCAGTGCTGAATTAGGAGAACACAGGCAGTTTTGGGTGATAAACATGGACATGGGTTGATGACTGGGGCTGTGAGCCCCTGCTGTGTGGGAAAAACTGTATAAGTCCTAAACTAGTGTTAGTTGCATAGTGAGATAGGGCATTAATGGATTGAGGGTGTGGACATGTGCCACTGTCCGTACATACATGTGTTTTTCATAAGTGTCAGGAAATGGGGGCCAGGAGGCCTGGTCCCTCCACTTTTTGGCCAAATATTTCCTGATCTCAGTTAAAATGGGAGAAACTTGGACATTTTTATAACCAACCATTGTGGAAGGCAACAATGAGCTCAGATTCTAACAGGTTTTGGTCCTCATATGAAGTTTTTTGTCCACATCATGTTGAAGGTTGGTTGCCCCCCTCAATTTATTGCTGGTGGTGAAACTATGGTATTTTTAGTGAAAAATGTCTATTTTTGCTCTCTGTCTCTGTCTCTGTCTCCCTGTCTCTGTCTCTGTCTCTGTCTCTGTCTCCCTGTCTCTGTCTCTGTCTCCCTGTCTCTGTCTCTGTATCTCTCTGTCTCTGTCTCTGTATCTGTCTCCCTGTCTCTGTCTCTGTCTCCCTGTCTTTGTCTCCCTGTCTCTGTCTCCCTGTCTCTGTCTCCTGTCTCTGTCTCCCTGTCTCTGTCTCCCTGTCTCTCTCTGTCTCTCTCTCTCTCTCTCTCTCTCTCTCTCTCTCTCTCTCTCTCTCTCTCTCTCTCTCTCTCTCTCTCTCTCCCTCTCTCTGTCTCTGTCTCCCCTGTCTCTGTCTCCCTGTCTCTGTCTCCCTGTCTCTGTCTCTGTCTCTGTCTCTGTCTCTGTCTCTCTCTGTCTCTGTCTCTGTCTCTGTCTCTGTCTCTGTCTCTGTCTCTGTCTCTGTCTCTGTCTCTGTCTCTGTCTCTGTCTCTGTCTCTGTCTCTGTCTCTGTCTCTGTCTCTGTCTCTGTCTCTGTCTCTGTCTCTGTCTCTGTCTCTGTCTCTGTCTCTGTCTCTGTCTCTGTCTCTGTCTCTGTCTCTGTCTCTGTCTCTGTCTCTGTCTCTGTCTCTGTCTCTGTCTCTCTCTCTCTCTCTCTCTCTCTCTCTCTCTCTCTCTCTCTCTCTCTCTCTCTCTCTCTCTCTCTCTCTGAATTCATAAGACTTTGTAGCCATGACCTGTGATGGTGAATATATCGAAAAATGCTTAAATTTGGTCACAGAGGCCACATTCAACTTTAAAATTGTAAAAATGCTCTCAAGGAACCATATCGGATTCTGCTATCCATTTCTGCGGCCAGGACATCAATTGAAGGCAGACAATACAGCAGCCTGTGAACGATACTGATACGTTCTATAATATGTTTTCAGCATGTCCACCTGGAAAGGGAGAGGGAAAGAAGCGCCAGCAGCGAGGAAGACCATGCACCCAACATCAATGTAAGATCGCCACACCCGTAATTACGTATGTAGCTTATCTGATTCCAGTAGCGGTCCCAGGAGCAAACCCTTCTGGGTCATGCTCTCTCCCAAAATCCATTCTAAATCATTCGAATTTGCCCAAGTTTTGTTCAAAACTCTATATTCTTTTCCTGTTTTGACAGTTGCCTCCCTCCATCGAAGGCAGCATATGGGACTGTCCCTGTCTGAATCCGGTATTCCTGTCTCATTTGGAACCTGTTGGTTGATTTCAGAGGCAGACATGTTCCACCCAAACTTAACGAGAGTTTGTACAGAATGTACATCTTGAATCACCCGACATAACCCCTTACCCTCCAAGCCCAGCTGTATGTGGTGAATTAAGAGCTTGCTGTATTCATATCATCATTGGGCAGATTTAAAGACATACCATGAGGTAGGCAGTTGCAGTGATGGACTGTTGCTAGCAGCGCGCTGGCCGCTGCTGAGGGGGTGGCCGCAGCTCTGACAGCCCGCTGTGTCGTAGCTGCGAGACGAGGGTGCGCTGGCCGGTAACGACGTCATCAAGCAGTACCTGGACAAGCAGCAGGCGCAGCTGATTGAGCAGCGGGTGGCCCGCCGCAGAGGTACGCAGCACGCGTTGGTAGAGCTCTCCTCCCCGGGCGAGCGGTACTCACTGCGGAGAGATCCCCCGAAGACGGGCTGCGAGGGCCCGATTTAGCGGAGTAGCGCTTCTGAACGCTAGGTTATGCTTCGTGGACCGATTCAAAGCCTCACTTCTGCCGCCAGGAATATCCAGGCATTGAAGGAAAGCAGCGAACGACGACGAAGTGTCTCCTCCCCCTCCCCTATTTAACAATATTGGTATAGCCAGTCAATGGCTTCAAAAGGGATTCAGAACTGCAAAGCACTTGTTTCAAATCTGGTGACTAAGAATGTTGTTCTTACTTCCGCTTACCCCTAGTAACCTTAGAGTGAGTCGTTGGTTGATGGTGGTGGTGTGTGTGTGTATTGGGGTTTATAGGGTGCCTTCAGCATTTAGGCTATATCGCGCCCTTGGTTGATGGTGGGTGACCTCACACTGCCCCCGCAGGCGAGTCGATGTCGGAGAGCTCCGGAGGCCCAGACGAGGCCGAGTCCGACTCATTGCCGGCACGCGAAGCCAGCCCAGGTCAGTGTAGTACCCCAGTCACCCAGCCTGTAATGGCCCGCTAATACCTGTCTACAGCAGTGCACACTGCTGAGCAAAGTATAATTCCGACATTGCGCGTCCAGAAATTCAGACACGAAACAATGGCCGTGTTTGTGTTCAGCCTTACCTTGCATGATTCAGGTGTACCCCTTTATGCCTATTTTACAATATATTTATCGGCATAGCGAGAGCGTCGTCATCGGCCTGAAGTAGGGGGTTTCGTCACTGACTTTTTATTAGTCGGCAGCGGATACCCTCTCTAAAGCCAGAAACTCTTCGTATATATACGAAGAGTTTCTACAAGGGAACAAGGCAACAAGGGACCTATAGGTCCCTTGTTGCCTACCGCTCCCTTGGCAATTCCGCATTGTTAAGCTTTGTTTCAAGTTTATCTGAAATAGGAAATTCTTGAGAAGGAAAGGGAAGTATGGGGTCTGAAATCCTCCTTCCCCAATTGCAACCCAGTGAACCCAAGGTTATGGCCTAGCGTCTTTTCGGAGAAACCGTTATCTATTGTAACTGTACTGAATAAGTGTTGGTTTGAAGTGAACTCTCTTTGTTGTCTTTTTTTGTTTTATCATTGTTGTCATCAACATTGTCCTTTGGATCAGGGTTTGGGACGATATCGTCCTGAGGCATTGGTCACGCGACTTGTATTTCTAATAAGTATATGGTCTTGATGATGAGAATTATGTCTCGGGGAGGGAGAAAATTGGGCTATTTGATTTGAGGCCACCTATGGAAAGATCTTAAAATGCGCTAAATATTTAACCCTTTTCGTCTCCGTGTGCTAAAATGGGAAACATTCTCGCTACTTTTGAGGAAAACATTTTCCATGGTCTAATATTCTCCTGTAAGCCTCTCTGTCACCTTGACTGAATTAACTTCTTCCTCGTGTTGAGTTGAGAATAAACACTCCAATGGTAATATTGCTCGGGAAATGCATTTGGAAAACATGTAGCTTTATCAGGGCATCTTTTAAGCCACAAAGCGGTGGGAATTTTTCCCACCAGTTCCCCATGCTATGCCCACCAGTGAACGGCCCTGAATGGCCTAGTGCCCGCCAGTCATTTAATGCTCTAGGAGTGCCCTTTTCAGCCGAATGCCCACCAGCTCAATTCCATTAAAATATGCCCCGAGCTGTTTGGTGTCTCTTTTCCTTGATGTGTTCCTTGAAACAATCATCCGTGGAGGATGAGGATATTTTTCAGGGCTGTGCCTCTGGTCTCTCTCCCCTAGACTACATATTTTGCCGAATATGAATATGTCAACCATTTAATTGGAATCACCCAAAATTCCTGGGACCCGTTGTTTGTAGCCATGACATGTATTCGCACATACACATACAAACATGTTTCAAAAGGCACAGACATGTTTCAATATACCTTCTTGACGGGGGATTCTGCCACCCATTGATAGAACTGGGTTACTGACCGCTGGGTTTGAACGGGTTGAGACGTTACTGTCTGTTCTGATGGTTGTCTGTTGTTTCAGGAGGATCCACGGAACAAACCGAAGAAGAATTTAAAAAGCCAGAATCGGAGGTTTGTATTATTTGCCAGCTCCACATCACATTATATTAGTGGCGTTTGCCTGCAATATCTCGCTAAGGAGAAATTCATAAAATATTTCTGCCGTGCAAAGGAAATAGGGGGTGTCTCGAATGTATTTGCAAAGGGGTACCCTTTTCCTTTGCGCGGCAAATTTAAAAAGGTCCTATATGGTAGCTTTTGGTTGGTCGACCGCCTTCCCGCGCCTATTGCTTGATGTGGTTTGATGCCGTCCAAACCAAAAGACTTGAGCCTAAACGCTAAGAAGAAGCAGTTTTAAGCTTCTCCCTTGAGGATGAGGACTGGGACGAGGGTCCTTAAAGCCAAT
This sequence comes from Lepas anatifera, assembly GCA_034440635.1. Lineage (NCBI taxonomy): Eukaryota > Metazoa > Arthropoda > Thecostraca > Lepadidae > Lepas > Lepas anatifera. The sequence goes on from JAOTON010000508.1 coordinate 169,645, forward strand.
TTCAGGATGTGACATTGTGCCGCATCATAGATAACAGTAGGCCTGGATTGGACACTCGATTTTGGAGACTGCAGGAAGAGGCACGAAATGCACTGTTTTCAAACCATTGTTCACTTTACGTATTTTGGGAATCCGAAAGTATTTGACATACTGCCACATTTATGACACTAGATTACATTTTTAAAGTCGCGTTTGCTTCGTTCCCACATTTATGAATAGTGGTATACGTGTATCGCGTGGCGCGTGCTATGCCTGACACTAGATATTACTGGCACCGCAAACCTCCGTACCATTTCAGTCACATTCGCTCTCCAGTTACAGAAAAATAGTATATAAGCAGGAATTATTACTGTGGGATATATGATTAAAACCATCCAAAACATGGAAGTACGGATTACACTATCACTGCTCGGTATTAACAATACAACATACCCGTTTTAGATCAAATTTTGATGAGTATGTTCAGCTTAGTTTTCGAGAAAATAGTCATTTATGCAGGTAATTTTACACGCCTGGGTAGAGATGCACTGTCTTTCTTAGTTCGCCTCTTACTGCAGCCTCAAAAATCGAGTGTCCAATCCAGGTCTACTGTTATCTATGATTGTGTGTTTGGAGTGTCGCTATCCTCCCGTGCCGATTAGGCGCATTCTTAACAGGCAAACGCACTTATGGAACTTTTTAGGAGGCTTGGGCAGTGAGCATGAACATATGGTGACATCGAGGTGCTTCATCATTATTTAAAAGCGAGGTTACTTGGGCGCTTCACACCCAGTAGCATTGACGTCCAGGCTGCGCGCCAAACTCAGATAGATGACAAAATGGGCACTCCGTGGCACTGGCGGTGCCGCGAAATCAGCGATACGATACAGTTCACTGCAGGCTGGTGGGATCGCCCTCCTGTCGCTGGACGGTGCTCGCCATAGATGCCAGGGCGTCCGTGAGATGAGTTGCTGGACGTTCCCAGGATGCTGCCTTAGACTCAGCAGGATTGTCTGTGAAACTGGAGGGGGGCGGCGCACTTGAAGCACTTTGTGCTGGATAGTTTGTTGCCCATGTGTGAAAGGAGTGCTCTCTTTAAAGTTTCCGTGGCATTTGCATGGTGTGTTCTGCTTCAGCGACTTGGCCGCGGGTGCTTAAGGCGCTGCGCATGACTTCGATCGTCCCTGACTACCCCACCAGTTAGTTCACACTGGTGTCTGCCGTTTCGATCTGCTCTTGTTCCTAACTGGTTGTGCGAAGGGCGTGGCGGCCAGAATTGCACATTGATCGGCTGCTCTGTCTCTGTATGTCATATGTCTCTGTCACGTGTCATATTTGGCAGGTCTCCCCCGCGCAAGGGCCGCGGAACAGCGGACGTGGCTCCGACCGAGGAAGAGACGTCATCGCCGGCACTGCGGCGCAGTGGCCGCGAGCGCCGCCGCTCGGCGGCCGGCGGGACCGGAGATGATGGAAGCGACCGCGAGATGGCAGAGGAATCCGCGGACACCGCGCAGCCGGCGAAGACAAAGGAACGTTCTGAGGACAAACAGCAGTCCGAACAGTCAGAGGCGGACTCCGGCTCGAGGACGGAGGAGAAGTCAGCGAACGTTAGTCGTGAGGAGAGGGCAGAGGCGTCCCCGGACAAGAGCGGGGAAGGAGACAAGAAGGCAGACGCGGATAGAGCGCTATCTAGTGAACCTAAACGGGAGGAAGAGGGGGAGAGGAATCAAGTGAACGAGAAGGATAGTGAATTCAGGAGACGCGAAGAACCAAAACGAAAAAGAGACGAGATAGGATCAGAGCGTCGGGAAAGAAAAGATGCGGAAAGGAGAGAACGTAAAGAAGCAGAGAGAAGGGAGCGAAAGAAAGACGAAGATAGGGACGTGGAGAAAAAAGAAAGACACAAAGAAAAAGAGAGAAGAGACAGCCATAGAAAGGACAAAGGTGAACGAAGAAAAGATGATGAAAAGGAGAGTGACCGAAGGGAGAGAAAAGAAATGGAACGTAGAGAAAGAAAAGAAGCAGAACGCAGAGAAAGGAAGGCCTCCGGGCGTAAAAGGGAAGAAGAAAGGGAAATGGAAGTGAAGTCGGCGAGAAATTTGGAAGGGCAAACAATGAAAGAAATGGAAGACAATAAGGAAGTGTCACAAAAAGACGACAAAGAGGCTCAAAAGGATGACAAGGAAGTTCAAAAGGATGACAAGGAAGTTCAAAAGGATGACAAGGAAGTTCAAAAGGAAGATAAGGAGGCTCAAAAAGTGGAGAGTGAAAAACTGGAGGCGGAGGAAAAGAAGGAGGTGGTTGAAGAGAAAGCGACTAGGAAGAAAGATCGCAAGAGAGAGGAAGGAAAACAAAATGAGGATTCAGGGCCAAAAGTCGAAATTATAAAAGATAATAGTTCAGGGCATAAGTCAGGAAAGGCTAGCGACATGGAGCAAGCGCATTCAGATGAAGAACATGAACCGGAAGAAGCAGACAAGCGTGTCAAGGATGGAAAAGATGAGAATTCCAGTGAGGAAGGTGCCAAGGCATCGTCAGATCGTAAAATGAAAGGAAAGCATGCAGAATCTGAGGATCGTGAGAAGGGAACAGATGTGTCAATGACTGAAGAGAAGGACGAGAGGAAGGGACGCGATTCAGCGGAGCGGGGAGCTACCAAGGAGAAAACAGCACCCAAGCGCTCTGAGGAGCTCTCGCCAGAGATAAAGCGTGCATCCAAGCACTCGGAGCGGCGTCGGTCACGGCACGACTCAAGCGAACGCCACCAGAGGCGCCACCGTCGTCACTCGAGCGTTGAGCGGAACGACAGGGAGAGGCGAGGGCGGCACTCGCGCGACCGGGGCAGCGAGCGGGAGAGCGCGCAGAAGCCGGCAGAGGAGACGGACCGGGGCCAGGCCGCCGACTGGAGGGAAGACGACAGCTTCTGGGGCGCCGACGAGCAGAAACAGGTAGGCTACCCACCAGCAGCCGTGCGACCACCTGGTTTATTCTCGTGGTGCTAATGAAGGACTGGAGTTTCAGCCATGTTTGTACAAGGGTATTCTGGCAGGCATGACATATATGTCGCGGTGCTAATTATTCCCTCTGTATATGCTGCTTGTGGCTTATAATATATTACAATCTTAAAGAGGCGATACTGTGTTCAGTTTGACAAGCCCATCTTTCGCATAAAGACTTCAAACCGACGCTTCTGTTGAGTTAGCCGTCACACTCCGTTGAAGTGCCCTTTCCTTTAAGACCTATGCTCAGAACTCATTCCCAACCCATGACCACAACTTATTCGCATGCACTTGAAAGGGGCTGTGTGGGGGCAAACAGTCAAGCGGGGGGAACGAAGTGGCTGTATGCGTGGATCCGGTTGTTTGATGTGGGTGTTGGATCTGCAGTAGTCGCGCGGCTCAATCACCAGCGAGTGTGTGCGGTGTGCTGACGGTGTGCGGTGTTGGCTTGCAGCCGGCGGGGCAGCCTGCGGCGGAGACTGAACACAGGACCAGTCCGCGGCCGGCGGCCGATTCCGCGCGGCGCCGAATCCGCCTGAAACGCGGCAGCCCCCAGTCACGGTCAGTGCCCCCGCCAGCCGCGCGTACTGGTAAGAACGCTCCCTCGGGTATATTTGTATTTTAATAAAGCATTAGCGCTCACGTTATAAATATTAGTGGAATTGATACGACATCCCGCGCAAGGGGGTCACTTGTAAATGCTTGAGGAACATTTAAGCAAATGCTGTTTGGTTTCGGTGTATAGGCCGTTGTAACAAGTTATGTAATGCTATATACTTTTCCAAAGATGTGTATCCTGGTTTCTCGCATAGCTGGGAGGGAGTGTCCCTATGAATGACGTGGCTGAGGGAGAGTATCCCTGTGAATGACGTGGCTGAGGGAGAGTGTCCCTGTGGATGACGTGGCTGAGGGAGTGTCCCTGTGGATGACGGGGCTGAGGGAGTGTCCTGTGGATGACGTGGCTGAGGGAGAGTATCCCTATGAATGACGTGGCTGAGGGAGTGTCCCTGTGAATGGCGTGGCTGAGGGAGTGTCTCTGTGAATGGCGTGGCTGAGGGAGTTTCCCTGTCGATGACGTGGCTGAGGGAGTGTCCCTGTGGATGGCGTGGCTGAGGGAGTGTCCCTGTGGATGACGTGGCTGAGGGAGTGTCCCTGTGGATGACGTGGCTGAGGGAGTGTCCCTGTGGATGACATGGCTGAGGGAGTGTCCCTGTGGATGACGTGGCTGAGGGAGTGTCCCTGTGGATGGCGTGGCTGAGGGAGTGTCCCTGTGGATGACGTGGCTGAGGGAGTGTCCCTGTGGATGACGTGGCTGAGGGAGTGTCCCTGTGGATTACGTGGCTGAGGGAAAGTCCCTGTGGATGACGTGGCTGAGGGAGTGTCCCTGTGGATGACGTGGCTGAGGGAGTATCCCTGTGAATGACGTGGCTGAGGGAGTATGTCCCTGTGAATGACGTGGCTGAGGGAGTATGTCCCTGTGAATGACGTGGCTGAGGGAGTATGTCCCTGTGAATGACGTGGCTGAGGGAAAGTCCCTGTGGATGGCGTGGCTGAGGGAGTGTCCCTGTGGATGACGTGGCTGAGGGAGTGTCCCTGTGGATGACGTGGCTGAGGGAGTGTCCCTGTGGATTACGTGGCTGAGGGAAAGTCCCTGTGGATGACGTGGCTGAGGGAGTGTCCCTGTGGATGACGTGGCTGAGGGAGTATCCCTGTGAATGACGTGGCTGAGGGAGTATGTCCCTGTGAATGACGTGGCTGAGGGAGTATGTCCCTGTGAATGACGTGGCTGAGGGAGTATGTCCCTGTGAATGACGTGGCTGAGGGAAAGTCCCTGTGGATGGCGTGGCTGAGGGAGTGTCCCTGTGGATGACGTGGCTGAGGGAGTGTCCCTGTGGATGGCGTGGCTGAGGGAGTGTCCCTGTGGATGACGTGGCTGAGGGAGTGTCCCTGTGGATGACGTGGCTGAGGGAGTGTCCCTGTGGATTACGTGGCTGAGGGAAAGTCCCTGTGGATGACGTGGCTGAGGGAGTATGTCCCTGTGAATGACGTGGCTGAGGGAGTATGTCCCTGTGAATGACGTGGCTGAGGGAGTATGTCCCTGTGAATGACGTGGCTGAGGGAGTATGTCCCTGTGAATGACGTGGCTGAGGGAAAGTCCCTGTGGATGGCGTGGCTGAGGGAGTGTCCCAGTGGATGGCGTGGCTGAGGGAGTGTCCCTGTGGATGACGTGGCTGAGGGAGTGTCCCTGTGGATGACGTGGCTGAGGGAGTGTCCCTGTGGATTACGTGGCTGAGAGAAAGTCCCTGTGGATGACGTGGCTGAGGGAGTGTCCCTGTGGATGACGTGGCTGAGGGAGTATCCCTGTGAATGACGTGGCTGAGGGAGTATGTCCCTGTGAATGACGTGGCTGAGGGAGTATGTCCCTGTGAATGACGTGGCTGAGGGAGTATGTCCCTGTGAATGACGTGGCTGAGGGAGTATGTCCCTGTGAATGACGTGGCTGAGGGAGTGTGTCCCGGTGTCGGACGTGGCTGAGGGATGTGTCTCAGTGTCTGGCATGGCTGAGGGAGTTTGTCCCGGTGTGTGACGCGGCAAGGCGTGTGTGCCGGTGCGTGACGTGGTATGGAGTGTGTGCCGGTGCGTGACGCGGTAGGGAGTGTCCCGGTGTCTGACGCGGTAGGCAGTGTGTCCCGGTGTCTGACTTGACCAACGGAGTGTGTCCCGGTGTCTGACGTGGTATGGAATGTGTCCCGATGTCTGACGTGGTATGGAGTGTGTCCCGGTGAAACGACGTGGCTGAGGGAGTGTGTCCCGGTCCCGGTGTCTGACGCGGTAGTGAGTGCGTCCCGGTCCCGGTGTCTGACGCGGTAGGGAGTGTGTGCTGGTGTGTGACGCGGTAGGGAGTGTCCCGGTGTGTGACACGGTAGGGATTGTGTCGCCGGTGTGTGACGCGGTAGGGAGTGTCCCGGTGTCTGGTGTCTGACGCGGTAGGCAGTGTGTGCCGGTGTCTGACGCGTTAGGCAGTGTGTCCCGGTGTCTGACGCGTTAGGCAGTGTGTCCCGGTGTCTGACGTGACTAACGGAGTGTGTCCCGGTGTCTGACGCGGTAGGGAGTGTATCCTGGTGTCTGACGCGGTAGGCAGTGTGTGCCGGTGTCTGACGCGTTAGGCAGTGTGTCCCGGTTTCTGACGTGGTAGGGAGTGTATCCCGGTGTCTGACCGACTAACGGAGTGTGTCCCGGTGTCTGACGTGGTATGGAGTGTGTGCCGGTGTCTGACGTAGTATGGAGTGTGTGCCGTTGTCTGACGTGGTATGGAGTGTGTCCCGGTGTCTGACGTGGTATGGAGTGTGTGCCAGTGTCTGACGTGGTATGGAGTGTGTGCCGGTGTCTGACGTGGTATGGAGTGTGTCCCGGTGTCTGACGTGGTATGGAGTGTGTCCCGGTGTCTGACGTGGTATGGAGTGTGTCCCGGTGTCTGATGGTATGGAGTGTGTCCCGGTGTGTGACGCGGTAGGGATTGTGTGCCGGTGTGTGACGCGGTAGGGAGTGTCCCGGTGTCTGGTGTCTGACGGGGTAGGGAGTGTATCCCGGTGTCTGACGCGGTAGGCAGTGTGTGCCGGTGTCTGACGCGGTAGGGAGTGTATCCTGGTGTCTGAAGCGGTAGGCAGTGTGTGCCGGTGTCTGACGCGTTAGGCAGTGTGTCCCGGTTTCTGACGTGGTAGGGAGTGTATCCCGGTGTCTGACGCGTTAGGCAGTGTGTCCCGGTGTCTGACGCGTTAGGCAGTGTGTCCCAGTGTCTGACCGACTAACGGAGTGTGTCCCGGTGTCTGACGTGGTATGGAATGTGTGCCGGTGTCTGACGTAGTATGGAGTGTGTGCCGTTGTCTGACGTGGTATGGAGTGTGTCCCGGTGTCTGACGTGGTATGGAGTGTGTCCCGGTGTCTGACGCGGTAGGGATTGTGTGCCGGTGTCTGACGCGTTAGGCAGTGTGTCCTGGTGTCTGACGTGGTAGGGAGTGTATCCCGGTGTCTGACGCGTTAGGCAGTGTGTCCCGGTGTCTGACGCGTTAGGCAGTGTGTCCCAGTGTCTGACGTGACTAACGGAGTGTGTCCCGGTGTCTGACGCGGTAGGGAGTGTATCCTGGTGTCTGACGCGGTAGGCAGTGTGTCCTGGTGTCTGAAGCGGTAGGCAGTGTGTCCCGGTGTCTGACGCGTAAGGCAGTGTGTCCCGGTGTCTGACGCGATAGGCAGTGTGTCCCGGTATCTGACGCGGTAGGGAGTGTGTCCCGGTATCTGACGCGGTAGGGAGTGTGTCCCGGTGTCTTGCGTGGTAGGGAGTGTATCCCGGTGTCTGACGCGGTAGGCAGTGTGTCCCGGTGTCTGGCGTGGTAGGGAGTGTGTCCCGGTATCTGACACAGTATGGAGTGTGTCCTGGTGTCTGACGCGGTAGGGAGTGTGTCTCGGTGTCTGACGCGGTAGGGAGTGTATCCCGGTGTCTGACGCGGTAGGCAGTGTGTCCCGGTGTCTGGCGTGGTAGGGAGTGTGTCCCGGTATCTGGCACGGTATGGAGTGTGTCCTGGTGTCTGACGCGGTAGGGAGTGTGTCCCGGTGTCTGACGCGGAAGGGAGTGTGTCCCGGTATCTGACGCGGTAGGGAGTGTGTCCCGGTGTCTGGCGTGGTAGGGAGTGTGTCCCGGTGTCTGACTGGTAGGAAGTGTGTCCCGGTGACTGACGCGGCAGGGAGTGCGTGCTGGTGTCGGACGCGGTAAGGAGTGTCCCGGTGTCTGCCGCGGCTGAGGTAGTGTGTCCCGGTGTCTGACGTTGTAGGGAGTGTGTGCTGGTGTCGGACGCGTTAGGAGAGTGTGTCGATGTCTGACGCGGTAGGGAGTGTGTCCCGGTGTCGGACGCGGTTGGGAGTGTGTCCCTGTGTCTGATGCGGTAGGGAGTGTGTGCACCAGTAGTTGACGGGAGCGTGGCTGGTAGGTCCGGCCCCGGAGGCCGGTCAGACGCTCAGGAGGAGGAGCCGCCGCCCCCGCCAGCCGCAGAGGAGTCGCCGGTGAAGGAGCCGCCGCCAGCCTCGCAGCTGCTGCTCAGCCCTGAAGTGGAACCGCCCAGACACAACTTCCGCAGACTAGGTCAGCCACGCCCACGGAAATCACCTCTGTGAGATCTGGATTGTACACGAATTCCATACGTCGACTTGCCGCCTGAGTAGCTCAGGTGGAATAGCCGTTGGTCCTGACTGCGGTGCCCAGTACCCATCCCACTGGCAGCGGGAGGACAAAAGGGCTGGGGATTCGTTCCTTAGAGACGTTCCGGCGCTCAAACTTACCCGATTTATGTTAGGTGTAAGCTGACCGGTGAGAGGTTGGCCCGAGCGTAGCGGCCGTCTCTGGACTTTGTGCATCGTTAAAAGCTGGTTTTCATGGTTATCCAATCATATTGAAACTATTCGTTCAGGAGGTAGGGTCAGTGTCTCTGAGACAAGACCTCGAGATTTTTACTGATGCATCAATCCTAAAACTCAAACATGGAATTTCTCCGATAAATTAGTTAACATTGATTGATTTTGAGAGCTGGCTTATTGACCGGTTGCTAGTCTCTCGGAATGCACTATCCCTGCCTCGGAGATTCACCCATGCATCTATGAGTAAGCAGTAAGATAAGGAGCTGTTGAACCCGTTTGATATACCTCGCTCCGCACTATTTTGTATCTGGTGTTTTGGACTCTTCGCACGAATTTCCATGCTTCAGGTTTGGGCCGAGTGCGAAATATTTTAGAAAGGACCTACGCGATTCGGGCGGCTGTGCTGTGTTAAGGCCGGGCAGCTGTGCTGTGTTTTTGACTGGACGGCCGTGCTGTGTTAGGCGGGGCGGCCGTGCCGTGCGTTGTGGCCGGGCGGCTGTGTGACGTGTCGTCGCGTCGACAGTGTCGCTGCGGCGAGAGCGGCGGCGCCGGTCGGAGACGGAGGCGGGGGCGGAGGAGGAGTCCGGCGACAAGCGACGCCGCCGCTGGGCCACCGCACCTGCCGAAGACAAGAAAGTCATCTCCATCTCCACCGACTCCCTCAAGGTCAGCAGATGGGGCCGGTAGCTCGGGATGCGGAGTCTTCCCGTTCAAAGTGCGGTCACTTCTGAGTTTGGGTTCAAACAGCAGAAGCACGAAGCCTGCCAAACAGCTGTTTGTGGAACGTTGACTGTGTATGTGCGGGACGAGTTGTTTGACCGATGTGACCGATGTTGTGTGCATAACAGTGTCTGGTGCTGTCTGTGTGACCAGTGTCGTTTGCGGCAGGGCGTGGTGCTGTCTGTGTGACTGCTGTTGTATGTGTGGCAGGGTCTGGTGCCGGATGTACAGCCCGTCTCCGCTGAGGAGCTGCGCCTGGAGGCCGAGTCCTCGGAGGAGGGCGAGCTGCCGCCCTCGCAGCCGGAGGCCGCCTCCCCGGAGCACGAGGTGAACGGTAGGCCGGCCACCCCCAGGAGGAGGGTCCGGCGCCGCCGCCCGTCATACAGCGCACCGTCACTCAGGTACGGCTCGCGGGACTAGGGGTGGCCATCCCCCACCCGCCATTGCCTCGGATCACCCTCCGCCTATGTATTAACTATAGGCACTCGGACATTTCGGGGGACTAAGCTCCCTAGCCCCTCCCCCTTGTATCAGCCACTACATCCAACATACGCTGACGCGCTGTATGTCAAACGATAAATGGCGCCATTTAGCGTTGTTGTTCATGCCTTGTGATTGGCTCAGTAAGACGTAACGTCTTAGATGGCACGTGCATGTCCCTTGTTAAGTTCTTGAATGGGAGGTTTGTAGGAAAAAAGCGACTTGACTGCGCCTTGTGTGCCTCAGTCCGGGAGACAATCACGTTTGTGGAACAGAGACATGGTTCAGCTTAGTGTTTCGCGGACGCTGGCGTATAATCCCGGGTGTAATTGGTGGTGTACCTCACCTTTTGGGCGGAAGTCACCCATGTTACAAACAAATACTCCGGTCTGGGGTCTGGAGCTCTGAGCTCATCAAGAATCCTTTGTCAGGAAGTCACCCTAGACACTGAGTGGACTTCATTTCTTGCGGGCATTTTATTACATTGCCTCATAATAGCTAACAATGTTATATGTCGGAAAAATTGACTTGATTCTGGATTTTTTATTAATTCATCATTAAATAATCCACCATTAAATCAGTAAAATCAAGTAAAACGTCTCAAAATTATCAATGGTATTCGAATTTTCAATTTTATTTTTCGGACACGCGGTAGCAGCTGTCCATGACATAGGCACGGCTCGTAGGCAGCTGGCCATGATATCAGGCCAAGTAACGCGGCTCCTCAGCAGCGCGTGGGTCCGGTGAGAGACTGGGGGAGTTGTCTGTGAAGAGACCGGCTGACTGTGTTTGTCAGGAGGTGACGGTGGAGCCGCGGCGACCGCTGCAGCAGCGACAGCCGTCTCCACCGCGCCACAAGCCCGACGCTGTGCTGTTCATACGGAACCTGGTGCGTCCCTTCACCGTGAACCAGCTGAAGGAGCTGCTGTCCCGTACCGGCAAACTCACCGACTTCTGGATCGATAACATCAAGTCCAAGTGCTTCTGCATGGTGAGCGCTCGACACCCTATCGCTGGGCTTCTCTTTTGATCCTGTGTGTGCTGTAGGATATGTGTTTTATTGTTGCGAGTAGGGATTGTTGTAGAAATCGACAACGCCTGCTACAGCGTTCATTCACGTGTCCGCCAGTAGTGACCCGCGCCTATGTCCTTCAGTACAGCCGGTGACCCGCGTCTGTGCCCTTCAGTACAACCGGTGACCCGCGCCTGTGTCCTCAGTACAGCCGGTGACCCGCGCCTGTGTCCCTCAGTACAGCCGGTGACCCGCGCCTGTGTCCCTTCAGTACACCCGGTGACCCGCGCCTGTGTCCTTGCAGTACAGCCGGTGACCCGCGCCTATGTCCCTTCAGTACAGCCGGTGACCCGCGCCTATGTCCCTTCAGTACAGCCGGTGACCCGCGCCTGTGTCCCTCAGTACAGCCGGTGACCCGCGCCTGTGTCCCTTCAGTACAGCCGGTGACCCGCGCCTGTGTCCCTTCAGTACAGCCGGTGACGCGCGCCTATGTCCCTTCAGTACAGCCGGTGACGCGCGCCTATGTCCCTTCAGTACAGCCGGTGACCCGCGCCTGTGTCCCTTCAGTACAGCCGGTGACCCGCGCCTGTGTCCTTCAGTACAGCCGGTGACGCGCGCCTTTGTCCCTTCAGTACAGCCGGTGACCCGCGCCTATGTCCCTTCAGTACAGCCGGTGACCCGCGCCTGTGTCCCTTCAGTACAGCCGGTGACGCGCGCCTATGTCCCTTCAGTACAGCCGGTGACCCGCGCCTGTGTCCTTCAGTACAGCCGGTGACCCGCGCCTGTGTCCTTCAGTACAGCCGGTGACGCGCGCCTTTGTCCCTTCAGTACAGCCGGTGACCCGCGCCTGTGTCCCTTCAGTACAGCCGGTGACCCGCGCCTGTGTCCCTTCAGTACAGCTGGTGACCCGCGCCTGTGTCCTTCAGTACAGCCGGTGACCCGTGCCTGTGTCCCTTCAGTACAGCCGGTGACCCGCGCCTGTGTCCTTCAGTACAGCCGGTGACCCGCGCCTGTGTCCCTTCAGTACAGCCGGTGACCCGCGCCTATGTCCCTCAGTACAGCCGGTGACCCGCGCCTGTGTCCCTTCAGTACAGCCGGTGACCCGCGCCTGTGTCCCTTCAGTACACCCGGTGACCCGCGCCTGTATCCCTTCAGTACAGCCGGTGACCCGCGCCTGTGTCCTTCAGTACACCCGGTGACCCGCGCCTATGTCCCTTCAGTACAGCCGGTGACCCGCGCCTATGTCCCTTCAGTACAGCCGGTGACCCGCGCCTGTGTCCCTTCAGTACAGCCGGTGACCCGCGCCTATGTCCCTTCAGTACAGCCGGTGACGCGCGCCTGTGTCCCTTCAGTACAGCCGGTGACGCGCGCCTGTGTCCCTTCAGTACAGCCGGTGACCCGCGCCTGTGTCCTTGCAGTACGAGGAGCAGGCGCAGGCGGTGGAGACACGGACGGCGCTGCACGGCGTCCGCTGGCCGCCCTCCAACCCCAAGAAGCTGATGGTGGACTTTTCAACGCCGGAGGACCTGGACTGCCACCGGGCGCAGACGGAGCAGATCCCGCGGAAGACGGAGCCGCTGCGCGTGGACCCCCTACTTCGCCACCCGGCAGCAGGAGGAGCTGCGGGCCGAGACGGCGCGCGAGAAACGGGTCAGTGGCGCCGCCTGGCCGGCCTGTGAACGCTGCCCGACTTTGGTGCTCTCAGTGGCTGGCCAAGTGCACCGACTGCGGTCGTGTGATGCACGGCCGTCTACGGCGGAACCTGCAACTGCAGGACGGTAACGGTGGCTGTACTTTACCTCAGCAGGGTGCTGTCTGCACAAGTGGAGGGAAAATGTCGCCGCCAGCATTTATCATTTTCGTTTTTTCTTGTTTATCGGGACCGTTTTCAGGAAGCGCACATTGCCCAGTCACATTGGCGTGGGCGTTTAAGGAGCCTTTCTAATGGCCAGATGTACCCAGAAGGCGGTCTCCCGCCGAAGGGATTGAACTCTCGTTAATCCATGATATCCCAGTCTGGATGCGGACAATGGAGCCGCAAGTGATGTAATTTTATAGTATGCTTTAGCGTTATTTCACACTTGTTTATCGATGCCCATAGTCATAAGAATTATTTACGCAGTCTCAGTCGTGGTGAGTTATCCAGACCGTTTGAACGCCTGGGTGAAACCAAATTTCCAGTCACTTTTGAACCCTCCAGAATTGTCCGCTAGACTTTTTCGCGCGCCCTTCACCCTTAGACTAGCTCGTACATCCGGCATGTCCTTGCTACTATAAGGCGGACTTGTCCGTGCGTGCCTTGCGGGCCTGACCCAGCCGTGTATGTGTGCGTCCGGCGTGTCTGGTCTAACTCTCCCCGTCTGGTGCCAACAGCGAGAGGCGGTGCGAGAGTGGGACCGCGTCAAGATCGGCGAGACCAGCCCCGGCGAGAGGGAGCGAGAGCGGGAGCGCCGTAAGCGAGAGCGAGCCGAGGACACCGCTGAGAAGAAGCGACGCCGCAGCCGCACCCGCAGTCCGGCCGCAGAGAAACCCGAGGAGAAGAAGGGTATGTTGAGATCGTTGTTTTAAGATATCGGCCCTTTCAAACCTTCATCTTTTTAGCCTTTTCCTAAGAAATGTGCGCTTTCATTTGCTATGCAGTCCCTCATAGGGCCCTGAGACCGTATGTACGATAGTCAGTATACATAGTACCGGACTAAATATAATAAATTATTATCTTCTCCTCATAAATATCTTCTGTTGGAGTGAATGGACAGTGTTGGGTAGTGCCACCCAAAGTGAAGTAACTTTGATAATTTTGATCAAGGCAATACCCCAAACTTCTCTTTCAGAGTTCCCATGCCAAGTTCTTTGATATCTGTTTTGGTCGGTTTCCTCTTAGAGCTTATCAGCATGCTGCACTTGTGCCTGTGAAAATCGCCAAAACGTTTGGCGGTAAACGATGCCCGGTGCCATAGATAGCATAGGCCGGATACATACATGTCAGTGGGCGCGTAAATTTGTGTGGCGACCTGATTTGAGGTGAAAATTTCCTGAATCAATGGACGAAAAGCGGTTGGGTCAAGTTGTTTCTCATTCTTTAACATCCTTAAAATTGCCTTGATTTTACGGTTTTTTTCAATGTTGTTGTCTTGCCTGCTGTTGAAAGTCGTTGCTTGCCGCTGGTCTGGACCCTGCCTGATGCACGTTATTTGAGCCGCCCCTCTGACGGTCACCCCCCTCCCCCCGCTGTAGAGAAGCGCCAGAGACAGGAGGCGCCGGCCAAGCTGCTGGACGACCTGTTCCGCAAGACCAAGGCCACGCCCTGTATCTACTGGCTGCCGCTGACGGACGAGCAGATCGCCGAGAAAGAGCGCCAGCGGCGCGCCCGGCTGGAGGAGCGTCAGCAGCGACTGGAGGCGATGCGGGCCGCCCAGCGGCGCTCGCGCTCCCGCTCCGGAGATCGGCGCCGCCGCTGAGTCAGCGCTGAGACCAGCCGCCGCAGTATCAGCTCCCCGCCTCGGACCGCCACACCGTCCGCCGTCACCTACACTGTAATTCACGCAGCCTGCCGCCGGCGCAGGGGCCGGTGTGGCGGCCCGATGGACCGCCGTCACACTGCGGTAATGTGTATAGAGAGTCAGCGGCAGAGGCAGGCTCCTGCTGCGGGTGAGTATGCGTGGGTGGGGCCGGCGGGCGGCGCGGCAGCAGACGACAGGTAAGCCGGGGCTGACGGGGTGGCTGGTTTGCAGGTGACGGAGGCGCCGTGCTGACGCGGTGCTGTTCTGCCGCCAGCGGGCCGCCGCTTGTGTCCCCGTCCGGTTGGGTGGCGTGCACGAGGAGAAAGAGAGAGCGCGACCATGTGGAGAGGAGTGGAGAGAGTGCAGAGACAGGCGTCGTGCTAGTGATGGCAAAATCACCAGGCCCAGACCCGGGGCGCCCCAGAGGCGCGGTATGTGGGTGACGCGAGTTTGAGTGAAGCACGAGGCTACAGGCCGACACCGGACTGAGTGAGAGTGCAGCCTCCAGCATTATAATCAGCAAGACTGGCTGGAGTGCGAGTTTGGGACTGTTCGTTTGGAAGTCTGGCGTGTGGACATTCCCGGCCATTACCAGTTAGCTGGCATCGGAAACTTGCAGTGATTGGGGGAAGCACGTGTGGACTTTAGACTTTACCGGCGTCAGTCAGCCAGCCCCCCGCCTGCCGATCACCAATTCATCTTCGCAGGGCATTCTCCCATATAGCAAAGAGTTGTTTTGTGTCTGTATTTACATGACAATACACGTCATAGTTCACGACGACACAGCGGGTTTGTAAATGACTCGTGAGCGGCAGCTGAACGTGTGGCAAAACGCGGTCGGCCTGACACGGCTCGTATTACATGGCTCACACACCAGGTCACTACAATAGTGAAAACACTATCCGTAACAATAGATCATAATTGGAATAGGGCATGGTGCGGGCGCCGTCCTCTAAAGGGGCGGACCCCGCGACTGAACGTGGCACGCCGCAGGCGGCGTCACGAAACCTGCCGACCACACACACGAGAGGTCAGCAGAGACCGGCCGACCACACGGACACGGGGGGTCAGCAGAGACCGGCCGACCACACAGACACGAGGGGTCAGCAGAGACTGGCCGACCACACGGACACGGGGGTCAGCAGAGACCGGCCGACCACACAGACACGAGGGGTCAGCAGAGACCGGCCGACCACACAGACACGGGGAGCCAGCAGAGACCGGCCGACCACACAGACACGAGGGGTCAGCAGAGACTGGCCGACCACACGGACACGGGGGGTCAGCAGAGACCGGCCGACCACATAGACACGAGGGGTCAGCAGAGACCGGCCGACCACATAGACACGAGGGGTCAGCAGAGACCGGCCGACCACACAGACACGGGGGGCCAGCAGAGACCGGCCGACCACACAGACACGAGGGGCCAGCAGAGACTGGCCGACCACACGGACACGGGGGTCAGCAGAGGCCGGCCGACCAAATAGACACGAGGGTCAGCAGAGACCGGCCGACCACACAGACACGAGGGGTCAGCAGAGACCGGCCGACCACACAGACACGAGGGGTCAGCAGAGACTGGCCGACCACACGGACACGGGGGTCAGCAGAGACCGGCCGACCACACAGACACGAGGGGTCAGCAGAGACCGGCCGACCACACGGACACGGGGGGTCAGTAGAGACTGGCCGACCACACGAACACGAGGGGTCAGCAGAGACTGGCCGACCACACGGACACGAGGGGTCAGCAGAGACCGGCCGACCACACGGACACGGGGGGTCAGCAGAGACCGGCCGACCGCAGAGACACGAGGGGTCAGCAGAGACCGGCCGACCACACGGACACGAAGGGTCAGTACAGACCGGCCGACCACACAGAAACGAGGGGTCAGTCAGCAGGGACCGGCCGACCACACAGACACGAGGGGTCAGTCAGCAGGGACTGGCCGACCACACACAGTCGCGGGAGTGACAGAGACTCGCTAACCACGCCAAATACTTCCGATCACTAAGTTACAGGACGTTGGAAAGACCAACTACACATCCAGGGGGTGCCTGATATAAAGCCCCACCGAAATAGTAAGCTATTTGGGGAGAACAGCGCCATTTCAATTGGCTTCCGCGAATTCGTCAAGTTCGGCTGTGATGGGCCGTTCCTCCACTGGTTTGCACCGGTTTATGGCAAAAATCACCGGAAAAGAGCACGTAGTTTCACATGAAGGTCATGCCATTGCTTAACCACGCTCCTCTACTAATGCCGTTTGTGCGATCAAGATTCACAGATTAAATTTTTATATTGAGCCTACTAGAAACGGAAAATTACACTTACCTTTGTTAATCTTTCTTGTATTTATCGGTAAATTCCTTTACTTTTTCTATGAGTTCTGTAGGATCGTCCACCCTCGGTATCTGAAAGAGCCCAATTAGTCATGTGTGACAGATCGAAGAAAAGAAAAAGAAAGGCAAAGAGTACGACGGGACCCCGATCGCGCTCTACGCCAGACCCTGTTCGTTCCCACAATGAACTTCCAACTAACCTCCCATTTCAAAACAGTTCATTTATGGGACGGTAAAATCTCACAGTTTGCATAATTGCCGCTCGCGGCATGTTCCATGGGTCCTTTTCGGTGTGGCCGCAACCCGTTGACGAAAACCCAGCCGCCAATGAGATTGCGCATGTCAGCAGTCGACCCACTTCTGTTAAGATACTTTAAACGACAACTACTTGCACAGCGTTTGATGCTATAGTTGCAGTTTAATTTCAGGAGAGTTAAAATTCTCCTTCAGAGTACTCCAGCAATACCCCAGCAAATTTTCAACAAGAACTAAAGCGCAAGGTTTCGCCTCTTCAAATCGATTTTTCCCTCAGAAACTGGAACGTCCAAAGACTGGCCGGCACCGGAATTACCCGCACTCTGGGTTTTATTCAACACCGACTATTAGAGGATTTGTGAAGATTATCAAGACCAGGAAAGAACGCTATCCACTTGAACGAAACAGCCTATGACAAAATGACATCACTGAAATAGGCACACCAATGCGAATGATTCAAGGGAATATGATAGATTTGCTCAAACCGGAGATGACCTGACAACGGGTAAATGAAAAGCTAACCGCAAATCCACTTACCGTGTAGTTTTGACTGACGTAAATGCCCGCGTACATTCCAATTCCAAAGGATAGCTGAAATGAGAAAAAATTGAAGCTAAGAAAGCAGTACGCAAAATAACAAGCAGGACGCAAATAATGAGCATCAAACTGGAATAACCACATCAATACAGCATTCAAGCACACAAGCGTTTCCGTGATGTAACAACATTGAGAGCGCGCTGGGGGCACCAGTGCTGCAAGACATCAGCAGAAATATACCGGCGAGCAGGTCCCCTGAAACAGCTGTCATTCAGGAAGGCTGGGATGTGTCTAGCCCGCAATACCTGCATATCATTTTTGTCATACCTGTCTAAGGGACGAGGAGTTGAAAGGATTATGGTACATTCAGAATGGTCTTTGAACTAAGATGACAGTGTTGTAGACGACGTCCAAATTCTTAGGATTGTTTGTGGGGAAAGTGTGTTCAGAGAGGAGCCCGGCAGCGCCAGCCTCACCTAACTCACCATATCCAACGGGGGACACTCCGCAAACAGTGAGCTTAGAGTAGACGCAACACGAAACAAAGTTTTTGGTACGCTCTACGAGGCACATATAGGTTCAAATACCACGAAGGTGTCTATTTTACTTTTTGAACTATTTTACCTTCATTCCTTCCAAGCGGTGTTATTTTTAAACGCTTGAACTCGTACGGGATGATGGACATTCCGCCACGCCCACCTTCCCAACCAGGCATCCACGTCAGACACGATGTCAGCACGGTCAACCAGCCCTCCCCTTATACTCCGAACGAGGGGTTCTGGGAAAAAATACATGAAACGGAAGTGTGGTGTTATGCTCTTCAGGAATGGCACCCTATGCAAATTAATTTCGTCATTTTTCTAAGGATAAAAGCTTACTTATTGTTACTGTTCATGGCTTTGGTTATTGATTAGAGTTGACGCATCACGAAACAAAGATTTTTGGTCGCTCTACGAGGCACATATTGGTTCAAATTCCACGAAGGTATCTCTATTTTACTTTCATTCTTTCCAAACGGAGTTATTTTTACACGTTTGAACTTGTACGGGATTCGTCAATTGACGAGACAGCAGCGGAGGCCACAGCGGAACATTCATTCAAGAAGGATCATGATATCAAATGGGACGCCACAACGACTTTAACTTTCGACTCAAGACAAAAACAGCGGGAAATAAAAGAGACAATTTACATCCAAACCACCACGGAACCAAAATGAACAGAAATATCGGCAAAGTTACCATCTTCTCTGGATTTTTAGACCTCTTAAAACGCCAGCCAAACAAGAGATTGAATTGAAAAATAGCACGCGTTTAGAGCTAATAATTCTAAAATGATTCGTCATGTTCATCACAGCTGAGGTTGTTATTTCAAAGTGTTTGTGTACTGTTTTGTTTTCGTTATTAGGTTCTTATAATAATATCTTAATCTTCCTTGAAAATGGGGGCGGGATGCTCCCGAAACCGGTCGGGTTTTATACTCCGGCTAGGCTTTGTGAAGTAATAAATGTTTTACTTATCTTATAAAAGCTTACTCTTTGCAAGCTTTACGGATCTTACACTGAGGTCACCCTGAAAGTTAAGGCCATAAACTATTTCGAGGCTTTTACCGGTGAACAAGAGGTAGCGATAGGCTTCGAAATATTCATTTTAAAAGGAATATAGCCTCTATAAAATCGAGTCTGAAATCAGCCAAGACATACAACATGCCGCAGAACCCTCGTTTAGAACAAATTCATCCTAGAACCATTTGCGGAGAAATGGGATGCGTTACGAGCGGAACCCAGTCCCACCTGCCCCGCACCGGTGGCAGTTGTCACCGAACAGCTGCGCACGGTCATTAGACTCGGAGCGGAAAGGCTGCGAAGCGTGAGGGCAGTGCGTTCAAAAAGAAGTACGCCCATGAAGCGCTGTTGCTCCGTAACAGGCAAGATCTGAGAGAATTACTGACATATTAAATTCATAGTTTTTCGCTCTATTGTCTATGCTCCTGATAGGTCCGTCTATATCCCTCGAAGGTGCCATATTACCTTCAAACTTCAACATTAATATCATTGCCTACTTTGTAACGTCCATTAAATAATAAATGAGATTATAGTCCGAACCCCTCGAAAGCGACTCGGCCCTTACTGTACACCCGGTTCCATACTGATTGGTAGGTACCAGGGCTGTGGAGTTGAAGTCGACAGTTTTGGCCGGAGTCGGAGTCGATGTAATCTTAGCCAAATCCGACTCCGGGCCGGAGTCAGATTTCAAATTTGTCACGAGTGGTCATGAGCTGCAAAGCCATGACATAGTCTAGCATGGATGACGCACGAATGAAGAAGACAAGGGATGACAAATATTTCGGGTCACACCACCCCCCCCCCACTGCTATATATTTTTATGGCTTCGTTTAACAAGAGGTAATAAAATAACGGCAGAACTGGGCAATCACAGAAAATATATTTAACATCCTTCAGGAACCTTCAAAGCCAGATGCAGTTCACGAACCAAGCGGTCCCAAAAAGTTCACACATGATAGCGGATTTCTTTGGTAGAAATTTAGCTATCGTAAACAATAATCAGAGATCTTAATAACCATATGGCTTAATTTGGGTACTACAAAAATATTGGCGACTTAACCTTGAACTTTCGGATCACAAAAGTCTCCATCAAATACCAATATTTATCCATCAAATACCTAGCAATGGTCTAAAAACATTATTTTGCAAAAATATTGGTGACATGACATTAAACCTTCTGGTCTCGAAAGTCGGCATTGGATATTTCACGTTTTACTAAACACAAATTTGTCCGACAGCGATTTGCTGGCGTGTACAAATTTTCTCTGACCTGACGCGAGCATATAGCCAACTGTCAACTACGGCGTCCATATTTGTTTGTTGCCATGGTGGCTAGGTTACCCCTCGCACTGAGCCACACAATCGCGCCCCACGCGGGCTTCTACGCACCGCCGTTTCTGCCGAGATCAGCTGATTGTTCACCACCACTGCCGGCCAGTTCCCGCAATTAAAGTGGAGCTGGCCACGTGCCCATCGGCCAGAGAACACCTGCAAGGACTGGATGTGTACCGACCACTCACCGCAGGTCAGGTGCCGCTTCCGCGCTCTCTCCTGCTTTCCTCGCAAAAAAACGCCCGATCCTTGGGTTAGCACTGGGTTAAATTCAGGTTCGGCCCCATTCACGGTTACTTCTCAGTAAAAATGAACACCTTTAGGGCGCGATCATCGACTATTCCCACCAGTTTAACCTGTTAAAATCGCACTCAATACTGTCATCGCCTCCCCCCTCAGCCATACGCAGGTTTCTTTCCCAGACAGGAGGCAGTGCCGGCTGGCCTTTACTCCACGTGGTCTGTGAGCATTCTGGGTGTTCAGTCTTTGAGGTTGAAGACACCAGCACCCAGTTAGCTCACTCCCCATCATCCATTTGTAGCTGCGGTACCCTAAAACTCCTCTCCATTGCCTTCCACCTGACGTGGAAAAGCGAGTCTTCTCCAAGCCGAGGCACCACGAACCAAGGAGGTGCTGACAGCGAAGTTAGATCGCGAAGAAGAGCAGGAACTGGTGACATCCAGACGAGGCAGAAACGGCAGCCGAGCGGAATCCCCGTTCAGCGACAATTGAAGCCCGCCAGCCCCACCACCGCAAGTATCGAAATACAACGGCAAAACAGTAACTGCTGTTTTAGAGGCACATCAGATACATGGTCAAACGGCGGAGCTAACGCAGGCGCCCGTGCACGCATCATGACACTGTAAAAAATAGGACTCGAACTGACAGCCAGTGGACAGGACGTCCTCCAGGGCACACTCATATGCCGAAACCACAGGGTTGAACGGCACCGACAGACAGAGGGAGAAAGAGAAAATAGGTGCTTACGGCTCCACCTACTAATAAGTGGGCGGCAATGAAGCCGACCATAGCGCAGTCGTACAGTAAGATGAGCATGATGCAGCAGCAGCGAGTGGTCACCGGGGCATGAGCGGAGAGTGGAGGCACGTCCACTGGGAGAGCCTCACTGCGAGCACCGCCGGCCGGTCCACGTCCTCCGGCGCACAGTCACCTGACACGCAGGCGACACCGTCCGACCTCACACACGGCCACGCGGCATGACTGCCCGACAGCGGCGGCGACACGGCGGCAGCCGCCGACGCCGCGCCCGACCCGCACGCAAATAGCCGCGCACAGAAATAGCGGCAGTAAGGCGCGCGCCGCCGCCGCGAACCCGGCACCGAGCTCGCACGGCGGACTCCGTCGGCGGCACACACTGCGCCAGCACCAACTGCCGCCGCTCTCAGCTCCGCACGAGTACACTACCTCTGCCCTCAGCTCTGTCGGAGCCGGTCTACCGCCGTCCTCCGCTCTGCCCGAACCCTCTGCCGTAGCGGCCCTCAGCTCTGTCGGAGCCCTCTACCGTAACCGCCCTTAGCTCTGCCCGAGCACTCAGCCGTACCCGCCCTCAGCTCTGCCCGGGCACTCTGCCGTAGTCGCCCCCAGCTCTGCCCGAGCACTTAGCCGTAGCCGCCCTCAGCTCTGCCCGGGCACTCTGCCGTAGTCGCCCCCAGCTCTGCCCGAGCACTCAGCCGTAGCCGCCCTCAGCTCTGCCCGGGCACTCTGCCGTAGCCGTCCTCAGCTCTGTCAGAGCCGGTCTACCGTCGCCCTCAGCTCTGCCCGAATACTCTAATGCCGCTGCATACTTCATCACACAATGCACAAACAGCTTTGAAATACAGCACTCGGGCTGTGCGCCTTAATGTTAAAAGTCGTGCCGAATTCCATGACCTTCAGAACTTCCTGTAAACTGTCAGTTAGCGTCCCTCTTCTTGTGGTGCCCAGGGAGCGTAAGTAGTCGTCAGGCCTTTGTGTATGTTACACAATGGAGAAAAACACACTTGCACGGAGCATTCGGCAGGATAGAGCGGGAGTGTAAGGATCACCGTGCAAACCTCAAAACACAATTCACAATCCTCAGATCCCTAAAAAAACATAGCACCCAAGACACCACGTTGTTAATTTCATCCTAAAACAAGAGAAAGCTGTGTGGCATATTCATGATTGCTGCCATTTTCCCATTGGCAGCAAACAAAATCCACTGGTTGAAGCTCGTACGCTTAATAACCGACTTTCAGCTGAATGTATCTAGCAGACACAATATAGACCCAAACTTTAACACGCGCCCCGCTGGGGTCACTTGCATGACACACCCCGCTGGGGGGCGTTCTTCGCCCCCCTCCGTATCTCATTTCCCAGGATAACTAAAGGAAAATTACGGACAGCGTTCGAAAGCTCTTGACAAGACGAACAAAATTATACTAAGCATTTTATATCAGGTCAATATTGAGGTCAGAAAAGGTCAAAGAATGTTCCATAGGCTTACAACAGGGCGGTGTACATTTACCCCTCTAGAATTTTACACAGCAAAGCTAAAGAAAATATTTATGCATCATTGGATTCCTCTCATCTTGTCGAATCGAATGATGTATAATATGACCTTGCTAGGTCAAATGGTGAAAATGACCTCACATCGAGCAAGGTTAAGGTCACATGGTGACCTGGTATGGTCATGTTGCATATCAATCGACTTCCCGTGATAATACAAGCACAATGCAAGCAAAATGGGAGCTTTATCTCAATTCAGGGAAAAGCTATTGGCAAAACAATCACTGTATGTTCCTGTGACTTGACATGACCTTTGAGAGGTCAGATGGTAAAAAACTCAGCTTTATGGTCAAGATTGTGGCAAGAATTCACGTTTTGAGGACTTTCAGCTTTATCTATCCAGTATTTCATGAAAACGAGCCCTTTTTATTTTTCACCATAGACTTATAACGGTGTGACAAAAAAATTGACCCCACCTTAGGTCAACAATATCGAAATGCCGAGATAGCAGATTTGTAGACCCTAACGACCTTATCATATTGCGAAAGTTTCAAACTGATCGGTTGACTGCTGTTCCTTAGGCGCCGCTTCAAACTCATGATTTTAGGTTTTGAGGTTGGGCAAATCGCTTGACCATGGATAGCTCCTTGACCTGAGATGACCTGACCTAAAAAAATTGACAAATGCGCAAAATCAATCAGAGATAAGGTATTGTAAGTTTCGATGTTCTGTGTCCCTTCGTTTTTGCGTTATGTGGGGAAACCCAGTATGGGGCGAATTTGCCCCCCAGCGGGGCACGTGTTAAGCTTAAAGCTTACAGAAGGGTTTTGCATTTACAGCATGCGCTGTAATTCCATCACAACTTACCAAAAATTTTATCATCTCGTGATCTCTTGACGCGTACGATGTGCTCAGGCCTGAAATCAACGGACGTAGCTGTTATATCTGCATTGCCGATGGATAAAGGTCAACCGCGAGAGAGAGAGAGAGAGAGAGAGAGAGAGAGAGAGAGAGAGAGAGAGAGAGAGAGAGAGAGAGAGAGAGAGAGAGAGAGAGAGAGAGAGAGAGAGAGAGAGAGAGAGAGAGAGAGAGAGAGAGAGAGAGAGAGAGAGAGAGAGAGAGAGAGAGAGAGAGAGAGAGAGAGAGAGAGAGAGAGAGAGAGAGAGAGAGAGAGAGAGAGAGAGAGAGAGAGAGAGAGAGAGAGAGAGAGAGAGAGAGAGAGAGAGAGAGAGAGAGAGAGAGAGAGAGAGAGAGAGAGAGAGAGAGAGAGAGAGAGAGAGAGAGAGAGAGAGAGAGAGAGAGAGAGAGAGAGAGAGAGAGAGAGAGAGAGAGAGAGAGAGAGAGAGAGAGAGAGAGAGAGAGAGAGAGAGAGAGAGAGAGAGAGAGAGAGAGAGAGAGAGAGAGAGAGAGAGAGAGAGAGAGAGAGAGAGAGAGAGAGAGAGAGAGAGAGAGAGAGAGAGAGAGAGAGAGAGAGAGAGAGAGAGAGAGAGAGAGAGAGAGAGAGAGAGAGAGAGAGAGAGAGAGAGAGAGAGAGAGAGAGAGAGAGAGAGAGAGAGAGAGAGAGAGAGAGAGAGAGAGAGAGAGAGAGAGAGAGAGAGAGAGAGAGAGAGAGAGAGAGAGAGAGAGAGAGAGAGAGAGAGAGAGAGAGAGAGAGAGAGAGAGAGAGAGAGAGAGAGAGAGATGATCTAGGTACACAACAAGGAGGAAAAGTAGAAAAAATAGCGGCCTAGGCATCAAAGCAAATACTGAATCCAAGATAGGAAGAGATTACACGATTGACACGAAACACGTACGGGCGAAAAAATGAAGCCTGCTTTCTGGTTTTGAAAATCTTGCATATACTCAACCAGATGTACCGTTAAAAGACCTCCTTACGAATTTAAAACCTAGCTTCAAGCACCACCTGACGCAAGCACAGCCACCGCCCTCGAATATCGCTCGCTTCAAAATAATTGAGTCACAAAGTTAACTGAGCATATGCAAACATTCGCAAAGCTTCCTTTGGATACAGTTCTCTGAAATTTCGGTTACATAGCACAATACCTACGTAAGATGAGAGTCGTCGACAGTTCGTTCTCAAGCCTGTCCCCATCGAAGGGTTCGTTTATTTCGATTTGTACAGCCCTTCCACTGTCATTTATGCATTCAGTCATTTATGTATTCATTTGTATTCACAACTCACTGGTGACACCCACTAGACTGCGCTAGACAGTTCGTGGTGGCAACGGTAGCTAGCCGCGTCAAAGTAATCAGCAGTGAGACCACCCTCAGACTAACGCAACACCATCTGTTAACGTAATAAGGTATCACCATTCTCCAAATACATTTTCCATTTTCCAGCTCCACGGTCGCGGCCGTCCTGCCCTCTGTGTCCAGATCAGTCGTAGTTTAAACTGTATGGCGCATCATGTTGCACCGCTGACTTATAATCACAAAATTTGTAGCGGATTAAGGTGTGCTGGAAAACCTCATCTGAGTCCTATGCTGATTATTCTTTAAGTTGATTTACTGCTATTCTGCTCTCACAGTGCCTCGCATTCTTTAATTCGTATGCGTGCCCATTCACTCGCAAGACAAGACACCATGAAGATGGCAAAAGCAATGTCTGGAGAGGAGGGGATCGGAGTGGGACGGGAGGAGAATGCCTGTACTGCATCAGGAAATGATGGCAGAGGAAGAAGTGCCATCCTCAGTTAATGAGCCCACAGTTATCCACGTACAACGCCCACAATCACCCACGCCAACGATATGCCAGCCAGCCTCAGTGACGTAGGCGTGTGTGTAACGAGCACTCCATTCGGCAGTGCCATGGTCGGACCAACACCGACCAACCAGCCAGGGTAGCGGCTAGCGGCGAAGCGGCCGACTACGCCATAGTGTGATGTAGTGTGTAGTATGATCTGCCGGATGCTCGTGGTCCTTGTGTTTGTGGGCGGTCCTGACAATGTGTGGTCAGCGCACTGAGTCACCCCTTGGCCGAAAGAAGTTTCGCCCAACAGCCTGCGCTGAGTCGCTGCAGTGTGGGGGACTAGGGTCGTTCAAAAACACATTTGTTTTTACTTTTCAGACTCGAACCCACTTTTGACCCATCATACATTCAATTCTGATTTCAATGAGCCACATTTCAAGCATCTGCAACAAGAGGAAATATCGCCTCAAAACGGCTAGAGATTTCATGTTTCAGGCGCCAGGTTGGCCGCCCGGCGTTGCAGTCTCCCCTTGTTAAATTGGGATGAAAGGGGTGCATAACCTACCAGTAAAGACAGCGTGGCATCTGCGTACGCATAAGAGCGGTAGATGGGATTTAATATGCAGGCATTTACTTGTCAGATGTATTTGCAGCACAGTATAAATACATGTTATTCCACAAAAGACCTGAAATTAAATGGTTCAGCACCCTAGCACTCTAAATCATGACAGAACAGGAATGCCTTCCGGAGGCGAACCTTTCTCTGGCAACATTCGTTTGAGAACGTCGTTGGGGCAGGTGCTTCTCCCTATTCTCCTGCAAACTATTTAAGAGCTCTGATACTGCTAGAAGAAGACCCTGTTGCATATTTTTACCCTTTGGATGGCTCACGAAATCTTCCACCAGCTTCACACCACGTTCTGTGGGACCGTTCACCACATTAAGTTCTGGAATACCTTGAAACAGGAGAAGCTATACCAGTCACCAGCTTCTTAACGCAGCCATTTCTGGTCAGAATTTTCAGATTCAGGCAATCGAATACCAGCCAGCTGCCAGGAGTGGCAAGCTGGCTGAGGCTTAGTACCGAGCATTTACCGACTCTTGAGGGCCTCTATCGGAAACTTAAGCCTGCCCTAGTCAAATGTGAATTGTTTGCTGTTTCGGCCAATTGTTGTGCGACTGGCTCCTTACCTCCAAGATGGTGGTTCTCACCAGCGGGGCAGAATATAACTTTCTGTGCACAGATACCACAGCTGATGTAAAATTGACTTCAGCACATCCAGGGCGATTTCTATATCAACTTAATGAAAGCACTGCACTGCATTTTATGGATAGACTTGCGGCTCATAGAAGGCTCTAAAGCTGACTATCCGCGACGGAGGAACCCAAATGCATGGTTTAGAACCACTTACAAGGAAAGCCGCTAACTCTTTCGGGGTCTGACTGACTCAGTCGGTTAGCGCTTGCGCTCGGCTCGACCAATGACATTCTGTATGCGCTGGGTGTCGTGGGTTCGAGCCCACCCAGAGGCAGAATCTGGTGCCCTGCTCTAGCCCAAACTAATTATTTCCCTCTCGCCTCTAAAGTCATATGACCTGAGCAGTTGGTGGGTCGCTAAACTTCAAAAATTATAATATTCAGTCTTAAAGTATCTATGGAATGATGAACGGAATCTGACTCAGTAGTAGCGCGCACTTCATGCAATAAATGTCCTATATTCCATGAATATGGCTCGCTGGTAGACTCCGGGTCTTCTAAATAGACATTTGTTGGAGAAAACCTCTCCTGACAGCCACATGTAAGCCAGCTTGTGCAATTCGTGATTATCTTCTCAAGGAAAACAGAGCTGGCATGTCTTCCAGAATCAAAGCACTAGCCGGGCCTGGTATCCAGGAACGTTCCCTGATAGGTCTTCCAATATTAATACTCCGGTATTATGTAGAGGCGCTGAAGTCAATGTGCAAACGCAACTGTTATCTGTGACCAGAAAGTTACAGTCTGCCTCGCAAATAAGAATCACAATGCTGGAGGTAAGAAGGCAGTGACACAGTACCTGGCCTAAACAGCAAAACCATCCACCTTTTAGTTGGGTAAGCTAAAGTTTCCGACAGAGGCTATGAAGAGCTCGGCTCGGTACCAAGCCTCTGCCAATTTGTCATTCCTGAAAGCTGGCTGGTATTCGATTGCCTGAATCAGAAAGATTCTGACATGAAATGGCTCCGTTGAGAAGCTGGTGACTGGTATAGCTTCCCCTGTTTCAAGGTATTCCAGAACTTACTGTCGTGAACGGTCCCACAGAAGGTGGTGTGAAGCTGGTGGAAGATTTCGTGAGCCATCAAAGGGGTAAAAATATGCAACAGGATCTTTTTATCAGCACCAGAGCTCTTAAATGGTTCGCAGGAGAATAGGGAGAAGCAATTGCCTCAACAATGTTCTCCAGCGAAGGTTACTAGAGAAAGGTTCGCCTCCGGAAGGCATTCCTGTTCAGTGAGTATTTAGAGTACTAGGCTGGTGGACCATGTAATTCCAGGTCTCATGTGGAATAACAAATATCTATGTTACGCTGAAAATAGATATGACACGTAAATGGATGCATTTTAAAGGGAATGTGGCACCTTTATAACGTGATTTTTACTGAGATAGCCAAGTTGTAAAGCAAGCCGGAAAACCTGGTACTCTATATATCATTTGTCTTGGAACTCGATCTTTCCGTAGAAAAAGCTAAAACCTACCCGAAACGTAACTCTCATGTACCTCTCGCCAGGCGGCCATTGTTGTGAGCTGCTGGTGTGACGACATATGCTGACGTGACGATGAGCATCAGCCAATCGAAGCCCTTGAGGCGTTTCGAGTATGGTAGTGGTTTCCAGATCATGATATCATCCACAGGCAGATATTTATTTCTTTTCCTAGAGGAGTTTTTAAAAAAATCAAAATATTGAGCTTATTTTGCATTTTTTTCAGAGAAATCATGAGTGGTTTCATTATTTTCGGCTAGAAGCACGCCAAATTACACTAAATTCCAGGATTCGACCAAGATGTCATATTCCCTTTAAAGTATATTTACCGTTCAAATACGCACGTACATGCCGCGCTGTCTTTACTGGTTGGTTATGCACCTCTTTCATCTCAATGTACCAACCGGAGACTGCAACGCCGGGTGGCCAATCTGGCGCCTGAAACATGAAATCTTTAACCGTTTTGAGGCGATCTTTGTCGTTGTCGTAGACGCTTGGAATGTGGCTCATTGAGATCGCAATTGAATATATAACGGGGAAAAGTGGTTTCGAGTCTGAAAAGTAAATGTTTTTTAACGACCCTAGTGGGGGACCTATTGTTGTAGATTTTGTAGCGTGAGTCTGACCTGAGCGAAGCTAGGTGATACCAAATATGTATTTGCTGACAACATTGAACGATGTTTTAAGGTGGTCTTAATTATATGTATGGTGCAGTGTTTAATATGTTTCTAACTTCCATGTCACCATTCCTCGTATCATATCATAGAAGGTAGCATCTATGTCGTGTTTATGTTCTCGGCGAAATCAAGTGGCCCCAAGCCGGGGGGTGTCATGGATGCATGTGCTATTATTCTGTAAGCTAAGCCTGTATCAAATACATAGGTATTGTTTTATAGTATAAATATACTACAAGGATGTTTATGAAGCTATCAACTTAAACATCTGGTCAGCAATTAATGATGCAAGTTCTAGAAGATGCTTAAAGAATTTTAAGAAATAGCGACAACTGGGAGACGATAACAGCAGTGGAAATTATGAACGGAACCAACGTTGACCAAATTATTTTGATACGAATTTGGCAGTTGGTCAGAAGTGAACAGTTGCTATGTCATCAAATATTTTTCCCTAGAACACATTTGTTTCCCCACTTAAAATGCTTTTCGACATAAAAAGCTTTGCGCATGTCAGAAGCATGACAGTCCCTTGGTCTCCTATTTGCCTAGGGTTGCCAAATGCAAGCACTGTTTCCAATAACAGTACATCTTGGATGCAATTAGGCATTGATTGCCCAATGAAATAATTGTGATAAATAAGATTTTGTGGGTAGGAATGGGTCTGAGATGTTGCTGATTATCCCATGAATAAGAGTCTTTGGGGAGTTTATGCACACTGCCTCAGCTAATGCATACCAAATTTAGGAGGCCCCCTACCTAGACGTTTTCTTGTTTCTGCTACAGTTTCATACAGAGATTTCAAATAATCTATGCAAGAAATTATTCTATCCTGGCATTATAAAAAGGCATAATAGTGCCTTTTTAACTGCCCGTTCTACGGCGGCGTCCCCGGCGTAATTTAGGAGCTCCGCGCCGGGGGTGCCCATGAGTGCGTGGCCTGTCTTTTATTTTTTTGTACTGCTTGTATGTCTTATGGGGTGCAATATATACTATGGTTTCTAGAAATCCTAGATTGGTCCATACTTCTTGCCATTTGAATTTTTCATAGTGTAATTTTGGTATCTTAGCATGCATCTGACACACATGCTTCAATGTTTTGCCGTGTGAGGTTTGATATGATACCATACATACACGTATATTCACACTACGGGGCGATACATGATCCATACAGTGATTTTAAAAAACAAGAAAACAAGCCCTGGCCGTGGTGGGCAAAGATAAAGTACACACGGAGGCGCTGGGCCCCGAACCCGTGACCGCCGACGGCGCGAGCGCTCTAAATTACGCCCAGACGGGCACGGGCTCGGAGCCCAGCAGACGCCCACCGGCCGGGTGAGTGGACAAATACATCAGAATGATAATGATAATGAGCGGTACAAGATCGGTACAAGCAACACACAGCTAAGGCGTGAGCGACACCAATAAAATACGGAGGCGGTCTCACACCGCGCAGACACCGCCCAGCATCAGCAACGTAGACCCGGCGAATCCACCACACCGCCCCGGCGAAACGCACAACGCTCTGTCCACCCGGGCAGCAACAACCGGACTCTGAAGCCGGGCCCCTCGACTCGCAGCCGACCCCCGCCGGGGACGGGACCCGGCTGATCGGCCGCAGGACAACTCAACGGCTCGGCAGCCCACGAACTTCCCCGACTCCGCTGTGGGAAGTCCCGCGGCGGCGGGGCCCTCCGAAGAATCCTCGCCACCGGCCCCACCGCCCAGGAGACATACCGTCAGACTCGAGGGGGCGGACTCCCTGATCTCCCCTCTCCGGAACCCGCGGAGCCGCCCGTCCAGGAGGGCCGCCACCCCGATGTCCAGCCGGAGGCGCAGAACCAGTCCCGCGTCGACAGACGAAGACCGCCGTATCCGAGGAAGTTTGACGCCGCACCCCCACCGCAGAAGAAACCTTATCCTCCGCAGATCGGCGACGCCGGGGGCGCTGCCCGCGCCGCCAGCGCACAACGTCGGGGCCAAGAGGGCCACCGGTAGAGGCGATCGCTGAGATCGGCGGCGGCAGAGACGACGATACACCGCCAAACTTGAGAAGTCGGACTCTATGATCCCCTTCTTCTCCGGACACCGCGCAGAGACAGGCACCTCATGAGCAGGCATCCAGAGGCAGACACCGCAGGAGTCGCCCGGCCAGAAGGCGCCGCCAGCCAGCGGTGCACGACGATCCCGCGCCGACAGATAAAGGCCTGCCCCGGCCAAAAACGTTTTACGCCGAGCCTCCATCACAGGAGAAACTCCAGTCCGCGCAGATGTGTGATGTCGGGACAACGCTCGCGGCACTAGCGGACCACACCGGGCCCCAGGGACCACCGGCAGCCGGCAGGCGAAGAAGAGAGGCCACGACTATCACCCCATCGCAACTCCAGCAGGATCCTCTCCTGCAGTCGACGACGTGTAGGCATATCCGGGATGGTATCAGTTGACTTCAACAAAGGTTGGACAGAACAGAGTTGGACAGCCGAACAGCAGCTCCAGGTGTCCGGGTCTCCCCTCGGGTCGCACCCCAGTCGTAACCACACGTTGCGCCGGGGCCGGTATCAAAGCAGTAGGCGACCAGCGGCAGCAGTCACTTGAATCGGTCCCTCAGGCCCCCACGGCCAGTGCCAGATGAAGGTGCCGGACGCCGCCAGACACCGTGATGAAACTCAGCACCAGGATGGTACAAGAGCGGCGCGCCTGAGCCGGTCCTCTTGTGTCTCCTCTAAAGACAGTGGCAGCGGGCAGCGGATCTGGCGGACGGACACCAATGTTAAGGAGTGAAAGGGGGATCAGGGTTGTGTCGCCCGGGTTTGAGAGGGGTATCACAGCGTATGACTGTTGGCATGGTTTGAAAAACGGTGGTGCTGGTGATAAAAGACGGGAGGCCGAAGCCCGTCTACGACTTTCATTAACCTTTAATTTATTAGGGCCAGAGATTCAGTTGCAGCTAGTCACCCCCGGTGCACTTAATTTAGCTACAATATAGGGACGACACTACAGTTCCGGGGACAGCAATATATGCTCAAAATAACAATATTCAATTGGAGACTGCCGCAAATTTGTAGTAACTTTGGTGAACTGGAGACCTATCTCACATTTAGGAGCTCTGTTAATTTTCTGCCTTTAGAAAAAAAGAAGAAAAAAACAGCCTATAAGCTAGTTCATTCAGGAGAAGGTGGTGTAATCTTATCTAACTCTAACAGTTTTGGGCGAATGGTCATATCAATAATGGTCAATAAATAACTTTTTGAGGACTAGTTTGAAGAAATATTTGCTTTTGGGTATGTCATTGATGTTCCTTATTTTTGGTGCAAGATTTTCATTCCACGTTTTTGGTGCCGCAAGAAATATTGAAAATTTCCGGTAAAGAAAGGCAGTGAACGGAACCTCAAAGTGGGTTGGTTGTCTCGTTAGCCTATCTCTTGTCGATCCTGCAAGTGTGAATTTAGATGCTAATTGTGTTGGCAAGGAATTTGTGAGAAAATCATGGAGAATATTCATTTGGGTGATTTTGATTAGATCGACTAGTTTAACAACTTTATATTTCTTAAATATGGGACTAGAGGGGGCCAAACGGTCAGCTGAGTCAATGATTCGGACTACCTTTTTTTGAAGGGTAATTAACCGGTTTAATCTAGTAGGGAAGGTAGAACCCCAGACTTGAATTCCATACATAATATGTGATAATACTAATGAGTTGTAAAGAAGGAGGAGGTGATTGGGTCTCAGGAAGCCCTTAATCCTTGATATCAGCCCTATGTTACGAGAAACTGTATTTTCTAAGTTTTTAATATGTAGATCCCACTTAAACTTATCATCAATAATAATTCCTAGGTATTTTGTTGAATGGCTTCGATTTATCTTGTCATTATTGATTGATATTACTATGTCAGGTTCGTCGCGTCGGTTAGAAAAAAGCTGGTAAGTAGACTTTTTTGGATTGACAGTTAGTCGGTTACAAGTAAGCCATTCAGCTATTTTAGGAAGGTTGTTGGAGATTGTATGTTGGAGGTCAGAGGGCGTTTTACCCGTAAAGGTGAGGACAGTGTCGTCTGCAAACTGAAGAAACTGACAGGGAGGAGAACTAAGACAGATGTCATTAATATAAATGATAAATAGGAGGGGGCCAAGAACAGATCCCTGGGGGACTCCGTGATTCATTTGTTGGGGATTAGTCGAGAATATGGAATTAAATTTAACAATCTGTGTTCGGTTATTAAGGTATGAGTGAAAGAAAGCAAGAGCATTATTTTTGACGCCATAGAAGTCTAGTTTTTTTAGAAGGATTTCATGGTTCACAGTATCGAAAGCTTTTGAAAAGTCGAGGTAGATAGCCGCACATATTTCTTTTTTTGATAAAGCCCTGGTAACGTGATCATGCAATATAGCCACAGGCATGTAAGTACTATGTGATTTTCGAAACCCGAATTGATTATCGTTAATAATATTTTCGAACGTGGTGTATTCAACGAGCTGGGCATAAACAATTTTTTCCAATATTTTTGAGAGAATGTTAAGAAGGCTTATAGGTCGGTAGTTATTAAATGATGAAACGTCTCCTGACTTATAAATTGGGACTACAATGGATTTCTTAAATGCTTTGGGAAATGTTCCTGTAGTAAGACATAAGTTGAAGACATGTTGGAGGTACGGGGCTAGTGTTTGAGAGATGGCTTTGAGTATTTTTGGCGTAAGAGAGTCGGAAGTGGCAGATGAGCTATCTAGGCCCTGTATTAATGACGTAATGGTCGGGATATCTGTTCGGTTTAGGAAAAATTCATTTCTAGGTGCATGAAGGTTATCCAGGAATGAGAGGGGATTGGTATTAGACTGTGAAAGCTTATTGTCCAGTGTGGAAGCAATGGATCCAAAGAAAGAGTTAAATTTGTTTGCAATAACTTCATGCTGGGTTATTTTGTTTGAGTTAAAGTTAAAATGATTGGGAAAATCCTGCCTTATTTTGCTTTTGTGAACAAGAGTGAGCAGGATTTGCCAGAGCCTGGCAGGATTTGATTTAAATTCGTTCAATTTACGGTCATAGTATGTCTTTTTGGCTGCTCGTATCAGGGCTTTTAGTCGGTTACGGTAGGTGATAAACTCTCGCTTATTAATTTCGGTAGGTTCTCTAAGAGACTTTTTGTGTAGGTCATTTTTTTTGTTGATGCTTTGCAAAAGAGCAAACGATATCCAAGGTTGGATGGGTATATTTCTTCTACTATTTTTTAATATACTTAGTTTATCGATCTCTGATAAGATAGTTGATATCAAGAAGTCAGTGGCGTGCTCAGGGTCTTCTATGTTTGTAATATTTCTTAGTTTATCTGCCAAAACTGTCTTTAAATCTTCAATTTTCCTGAAGTCAAAACAGAGTCGGTGCTGTGAGGCTGTTTTTTTGGTGTTATTTATCATCAGCTTTATAGATAAAGCAATTGGGAGATGATCGCTTACATCAGCCATAACTACATGGGAGTCATTCACTAGTGATAGTGCATTACAGAAAAAATTATCTATGAGGGTAGCAGAATTTAGTGAAACCCTAGTTGGGAGAGCTATACATGGGAAAAAACCTAAAGATGCAAAGGTGTTCAGAAACAGAGATGTTTGTTCTGAAGACTGGTGTTTTAGTAAATCTACATTAAAGTCTCCCCTAAAATACAATTTTTTAATTCTATATTAATCATGCTCAGAGTTAGCTCAATATATTCAAGGAAATCTGTGAGCAGGAAAGAGGGGGATCTATAAGCAGAACCTATCACTAACGGTTTTTGATTGGGGATTTTAATTTCGAGAAATACTGTCTGGAATTCAAGTCTGGCGGTTTCAATGTCATTTTTGCGGGTATATGTTAGAGCATTACTGACATAAATTCCAGAGCCTTTACCCCTTGTTTGAATGGGAGATGATGTTTCCAGTTTGTACCCTGGCAGCTGATATGATTGAGCAGATACTGAGTCTAACCATGTTTCGCTAATGAGTATGATATTTGGTTTGATTGAGAGTTGCTGAAGGAGTAGTTCTAAGCTGTCAAAGTTTTTGGGGAGAGACCGAGTGTTGACATGCAGGACCGACAAGAGTTGAGACGGATTATGTGTGTGATCAACTTTCACGGTATGGGGTAGATTTAGGTAATCACATCTTTCTAAAATGTTTTGGAACACTTGATCAGAGATGATTTGACCATCATTGAGACATGTATAATCAGGAAGAAATCTATTAGCAATTTTTATGACAAAGTTCTTAGACGGCAAGAGACTATCTACTCCAAAGTTGGATTAAAAGTGAAAAATTAAAAGATTACAAGAGACTTGACATTGGTGGACCAACCAATTCCTTTAATTTTAGAAAGACGAATCAGCTTGCAGCATTCTCAATGTGATGGGATGGTTTGCAGGCTAGGTAGACCTAGGGAGGTGGCCTCACTGTTCGACCACTCCTACTTGAATGATATCCTTCAATAAAGCATTTTGCAGACAATGCAATTATTTTATTTTCTTTAACTTTGGGGGAGTTGGAATTTTTTTATAATCGGATGCTTAAGAATGTGTGAAACCACTCTTTAAGTAGGCAGATTGGCTGCAGCCACACTACAGTCAGGATAGAAAAGTATCCTAGCCAACCTGCAAATCTTACATGGTTAAATAATTGGTTTTCTACTCCATCTGATACACATAATATGATTTTCTTCCAACTTTGTCTTCCAAAGTAGCTGAATAACATTTTTAAAAGAAAATTGTTATTTGCTCAAGTGATTCTCCTCAGGGACTGATGACAGTCTGGGGTATTGATGCCAAAGACCCTACCTGTTTAATTCATCACCTGGCTTAAATGATCCAGTCATGCCAGCTGAGCAAACTAGTCTGCCTCAAATCATGGATAGGAACAGTGTATGGAGGGAAGGGACAGGTGAAAAGTATTGACCTGATAACCATACCATCCTCCTGAAGATCGGTGATAAATGAACATGGCCACTGGTTGAGTAGCTTCAGTCTCTGGCATTGCCTTTTTATTGCTGTATTTTAACTGAGCTTGAAATCATTTTTAAGGGCTGTTGAAAGAGCTTATGGTTGTCAATGTTACTATTGCTCAATGTTGTTTGATATCTAACCAGCTGTGTTTTTAGCATGGTAGCAGCATCCTCTGCTGCTCCAGCACTGTGTGTTGGACGCTGCATGGGCGGTGGTGCACTGACTGGGTGCAGTGAGCCGCGCTGGCCAGGCACAACCTGATCTGACTGGCGGCTCCGGATGCTGTGCTGGTGCTGGGTCACAAGATGGCGCCACAGTGGCCGCTGGGCAGCGCTGGTGCATGACCGCTAGGCAGCGCTGTTGTGGCCCGCTGGGCGGCACTGGTGCTTGGCCAGTCTGCAGAACGTGGCAGGTGACTCGACGAGGCGCTTGGGGCAGCCCAAAGCCTGCCCCAATTGGGGCAGAAATTTGGTTGCTGGGGGCAGACTCCTCAAAATGGGGGAGGGGTAATTTTTTACCAATAAAAGTTGTATTTACTACAGTCTAAATGAGGCACCAAGAAATAAAATACAACCGTACATCCGACCCAACGACGATGACATACTCGCGACGCTCCACCTACCAAAGCAATAGAAACTCACGTACAGTGCGTACAGCAGCTATCATGCATTCATGATGCACAATTTCAAGGATACCTTTATTCAAAGGTACCTATATTTAAGAGCAAAGTCTTTTCGCCCCAGTGACGTCATTTGCCCCTGCTTTCAAGCCGTATCAATCGATGTTAATAAAATATTTAAATTGACAATTATATTCAAATAGAATGTTTTTCCACAGCTAAAGCATTTTGTTCCCTTTTGTTTCCCAACATTTATATGAAAGCATCGCAGAATTTGGAATATTTTCAAAAGACCGAAGAAAGATCCTCCGACGACCATGTGACATCAAATCACGAACCGGCATTCATTCTTGGCAGGGGGAGGGCTGGCATTATTAGCCGGCCTTTGGTGATAAAAAACTGCAGAGGAAATACAAAAAAACTATATACAGGGAAATTGTATTTCACATTCGAAGATTGTTTTTTTATGTAAGTTTTGAAAGACCCCTATTGCCTGATTTCTTATTCACTTCCAGGAACTTTGTGTCAATTAAAAAATTCCTTTACCTAATATATTTTAACCGTACTTCGTTTGATGACAAATATGACCCTTTTCGGACAAATTAACTTTTCAAGCACAAGTTTAACTCATGATTGTCATTTCTTTTCTTCATTTTTTCTTCTTCCCTCTATAATTACCTAGACTGACTCCTGGCCCAAGTACTAGTTCTTGCCCCAAGAGCCTCCCTCTGCCCCAAGCTCGACCAAAAGCTGTCCCAAATCGGTAGGTCTGCCCTGAGGCTGCCCAAATGAGATCT
Source organism: Lepas anatifera (assembly GCA_034440635.1). NCBI lineage: Eukaryota > Metazoa > Arthropoda > Thecostraca > Lepadidae > Lepas > Lepas anatifera. The sequence continues at coordinate 206,732 of JAOTON010000508.1, forward strand.
CGTCGAAATCTGCCATGTTCTGCAGTCTGGGTGCTTGGGTGCTATCGGTGCTGCTGGAGCAATACAGCCACTTGATGTTGGCCTTACATTTTTAACTTGTACCTATTTTGACCTACATGTTTACATAGTTTACATACTCAGGATGCCGTCTTTGTATTACAGGAGACGCCGTGGTGACATGATTAAGGTATTCCCACTTCTGCAGGGGCCATAGACCAGGACCCCTCCCAGTTTCTCTGCTTAGATAGGGGCTCCTGCCCGCGGCCACACGTGGAAGTTGGTCAAACCAAGTGCGACATCTAGAGCATGTCGCTCGGCATTCAGCTGTCGTATAGTTAATGACTGGAACTCCTTACCCACAACGGTGGTGAAGCCCGCTCTATAGATCAGTTTAAGGCAAGACTGGACTCCCACTGGACACACCTGATGTATGAGACCCCCAACTGGCGCAGTCACTGACACCTCACGGCTGCGTGGGAAACCCCACTGGGCGAACGCCCGGACGAGAGTGAAGACCTTGGATGAATGAGCTCGTCAGAGAACGGAACCGGCAGGCCACAAGGGCCTCCAAAATTTTCCGATAATTGTAGGTAAGGTAAGGTAAGGTAAGGTAGTGTATCATCCATTAGCTTGTGTCTGTGTGAAATACAAGTATGGGTGGACATAGGTATATGGTGCAAAATATTGCATTGACATTTATGATATGGCTATTGCACATTACTCCTGAAATTACAGCAGCTACAATAATAATAATAGAGCTAATTACTTCCAATTTCATATTCACAATATATTTCTGGTTTTAAAAATATTAAGCATGATAGTTCTTTCAATATATTGTAAGCAGTTCCAGCATAAATTTTTCAAGTAAACAAATGATCACAAAAATATTTCACAGGTTGTATATAAAATGTATATAAAAATACACAGGGAACTACACAAGAATCAGGAAATCAGGAAGCCAGGCATGTGCTCTAAAAATGTTCTATACACTTGGTAAGAGCTACTTTATAATGTTTTCATGCATGAGCTACAGCAAATAAATCAGTTTCTCTTTCCCGACTGACCTTACCTACAGCAAACGCTTACTATTGTCCTCTAAAGCAAGGCAGTAGTCTTCCGTGTCTGTATTCTATTATTTTTTAGAATAGCAGTCTTGCAGCAAACGAGTGCGCCGTAAACATCATGACTGCGCATTAAACGCTAGAAAATGTTCCAATTGATTTTCATATGCAGAATATTTCTACCAGCGTTGTAAAACCTGCCATGATTGAACTTTTTGCAATAATTGTTAGCAATAGGAGTGATTCTGGCCAATTAAGGGCTTTTATATATGACGTCACCGACAGAAGAGGGTCTGGCATTTGCTGATCGAAAAAATCGATTGAGATCGATCGAGCGTTTTCACTGCCGCTAGATGCCGCTAGCGGTGGTGGATACAAGGGTTTTGGGTGTCATTGGTTGATCCGGGAGAAATTTTGGAGGGGGGCAAACGAAGTTGTGGGGGTAAATTGAGAAAAAATCGCGAAAACACGTATTTCTAAAGAAAAACCGGTAAAATTTCGCTACTTTGAAGGCAAAAGATACCATTTAGGCTTTGGAGGTGACCACGACCCCTTCTCCCCCTCCTTGGATCTGCCCAGTGGCGGCGCTTCCATAGAGGCACATTAGGCACTGCCTAGCCACTTCTAAATGTCGAAGTGAGTATGTATTTTATGTGGAAGAAATCTAACTTGACTCCATGTTTAAGTGGCAGAGAATATTCCTTTTTCGGATTACTGGGTCAACCCAGCCAGCATTTCTGGTCTGGGCCAGCGCGGGCTTTGGGTCGAAATGCTCCGGCAGGTCTGCGCCGGCTGCGGTACGGGTCAGCGTGGGGCTCCAACCGGGGGTGAAACAAGATCCCAGCGCAGTCCCATACCGCTCCCGTACCGTAGCCACACCAGCTGCGCCGGCCTATACCGTCCCACAGCCAGCCACCAACGCTCTACTGTAATGGGCCCTTTTTTTACAGGAGCCCACACAACAAACAAATGTTTATTTTGAGAGCAGAGGCCGTCCCGCCTATGTTAGATCGGCTTGCTCTCTGTGAGGCGGGTCAGTTCTGGGTCATCATATAGGTGTTGGGTCTAGCCTCCGCGTGGGTGACTAAATTTTTCGCTGTCGTCCCCCTTTGCAATGTCAGCATTTCCCTTTTAATTCTTCGGCCGGCTATAGTGCGTTCTTAGCATTCCAGCAGTTTTTTCTCGTGAAAAAACATTGGTCCTTAAAGCTACCCTCGTGACTTGAGTCATAAAAACAGAACAGTCAAAAATTCTTTACAAAAAAGTCACATGTCCCCCTTGAAATCTACTAGAAAAAAACACGAGACCCCACCCGTTTATACTAGCCCTCCCTCCAATGCTGCTCAACTGACTAGAAAACTCTGCACACCGGCTAAGTTAAAAAAATGACGCACAAAATTACAATTACCACCACTCCCCTTGTTTTAGGCCACAGAATTCGAAAAAGATAGTAGGGGATTCGAGCGCCCGCCACTAATCAGCCAATATTGCCCCATCCCTTCCAATAAGCGCAATGTATTATGCGCGATGAGATCGTTGGCTGGGTTTTAGGTCGTCAGCATGCTGAGCGGAGACGGTTAGATCGGTTTCTTAAGGATCAGTACCTCTGCCCCCTCCCCCCAGCGACACCTTCGGCCTTACCCCGGTATCTCTGACTATCCTACTGGAGGCACTAGGCAGGCATAACCCACCCACTTTCAGAACCACATCAACCGCCTCTGCTGAGCAGGGGATGCCCTAGAGCCCATGCACTGAGAAAAATTTTGACTCTCCTAAATTTCCTGCATTGTGGTGACTCTGAACTCTCGTATTCGCTGACTCTCAAAATTAGGTTGAGTCGTTCAGCAAGAGTCCAATGAACCTCCCAGCATGAACGAATTTGAGAGCAGGGTCAGATGATGAGTCGGCCAAGGACAGCCTGCGCCTCGCTCGATCGTGGAGTCAGCTGACTCTAGAACCGCGATCAAAGTGACCCTGGCGAGAGCGGAGTGAAAAAGGACGCTGCACGTGCTGCGTCAAATTTCGCCGCGCTCATTATTTACTGCTGTGTGGTAGTGGTGCAGCGTTGGCGGCGTGTATATTGTATAAGTGATAGTGGTATTTAGTGTTTTCATTCAATTATTTTGCATTTTAAACTGCGGTCGGAGTCCAGATGCTTATCAATAGGTGATTTTGTTGAGATAGAGTGACATATGATGGGATTTGCGGGTTTTTCTATTAGTCTTGACCCTGCTATTTTTATGAGGGAAAAATGATGTTGATGTGGTATTTTTACTTCAACTTATCTGGAATAGAGACATACAAAGACGGATGCTAGCATCAATATTTACCAGGTAAGTCATACTTGGAGCAGTCCCATTGTGTAGGCTCATCTCCAACCATTTTGTGTTCTTAACTTTTCGCAAATTGAAATTAGATATCTACATAGGGGCAAAGTATGTGTATTGCGCACCCTGCTAAGGGAACTCACTTGCTAGACGAATATCTCCTATTCAGTGCTGCTACTGTGGATTAAATTACAAAATTTGATCATTTTTTGTTATTGAGAAAGCAATTCCTGGCCTGAAAATAGCATGTTCTAACAGTGAATTCCAATTTGAGTGAAACTATGCAAAGGGCACATTTTCCAAAGTGTGAGGGTAATTGCGCCCTGGGAGGGCGCATTTAGATTTAATTGCGCCCTTCCCTCATGTCATGTTAAGTCAATGGTACAGCAGAAATAAGCATTAGTATAGGAGGAAATGGGGCTCGGCTACCTCCCAAGCTTTTCATCTGGAGGGCCTGGAAGGCATTTTAATGTGGTATTCTTGCATTCAGAATGACTTGAAATAATGAAATTACACTCATATGTATAGGCCTTGGATTTGATTTTTCAACATACATTTGGATAGGGCACATTTGACCAGGTCACATTTATTTTTAGCATTTAAATCAGAGACGTCTGCCTTAAAAATTTACCGCCATGGGGAATTTATAATTTTTGCTTTCAGAATATGCAATGAATATCTGGCTTTGAAATTAAAGCTATCGATTTTGGAATGTTACAGCCATATTCTTATTTTTCGGGTTCATAAACCCGTGCAGATTTAAGGAAGTACTGAATTTATTTTGCTAGCTTATTAAAATACATTCTTATGTATGAATTCATTGAAACGTTGGGAAAATGTATGGATTGAAGATGAGAACTGGATTTAGTTGCACAAAACAAACTGCCACTAGTACCTTTTGTTATAAGGGGGTGCAGTTAGTTAGGGGGGCGCAATACACACACTTTCCCCTAGATGTTGTACATTAAGTCCTGGTGATAGTAAAAGACAAAAACTTAGTACCAGTGACAGTTGAATACCCAAATTTGAGGGGACACCATGGACTTTTCAACCCATTTCTTTCCAGTCAACACTGTGGGGTTAGTGTTGGAAATTAGAATGTCCGATTTTAGGCAGGCACCTTGCCCCTGTGCCTCCCGAAGTTCAATCGGCCTGCCAGTGCTTGGTACCAATATAAATTTGCACCATAGAAAGACATCCCTCAGCATCCCACCACTGTTCTGTATGGTACCTACATCAGGGCAATTTTCCCAAACCAGACATCCCTGTCCGCACCAGTAACCCCAAGATTTTAAAATACTTGTGCCGGTATTGAAGATAATCCACACTGACAATATATTTTAAATTCCATATCAGGTAGCCTGTTCCTATCGCCAAAGATGTTATTTAAATATAATAATCACCAGAATCAGCTAGCATTTTCAATGCTCATTTACATCTTAATCCTGTGTCTCTCCTGCACCATAAACAAAACACTGGTAATTCCCAATTAGCCAGCTTTTGCTTCAATGTCAAATTAATACAGACTACCAGAGGTATAAGAATTATTAATTTTTACAATTAGGTGAGCACTCACTGACAACTAAGAATTGTGTCACTCAAATGTTTGCGGGATCCTGTGCTGTGGTTGTGGCGCTACCATTGAGTGCTAGTGTCATGGTATGATATGGTATGATAGGTGGTAAATTTAATGGGAGAAAATTGTTTGTGGGGGAATGTGGTGTTAAATTCATTCTCAGCACATAATATTATGTCAGATGATGGTTATTAGAAGGTGATAAACAATTGCTCACCTACTTGTAAAATAATACCTTAAAAGCTTTGGAAAAGAATACCACATTTGTCCCATCATGTTTGCAAATTCAGGCAGCATGAGCTCTCAGATATGGGTTTTGAGGTGGCCTTGGTGAAGCCAGCTAGGCTGAGGCAGACAAAGGAGCATGTCAGTGTGATAGGCTAGGTGGGAACTAAGCTGTCAGTTTTCTGCACTGGAGGCTAGAATGTTTAGTTACTAAGCTTTTACTCACACATCTTGTGAGAGCAAGAGAGAGCAAGAGAGAGAGAGAGAGAGAGAGAGAGAGAGAGAGAGAGAGAGAGAGAGAGAGAGAGAGAGAGAGAGAGAGACAGAGACAGAGAGAGAGACAGAGACAGAGACAGAGACAGAGACAGAGACAGAGACAGAGACAGAGACAGAGACAGAGACAGAGACAGAGGAACAGAGACAGAGACAGAGACAGAGACAGAGACAGAGACAGAGACAGACAGAGGGACAGAGAGAGAGAGAGAGAGAGAGAGAGAGAGAGAGAGAGAGAGAGAGAGAGAGAGAGAGAGAGAGAGAGAGAGAGAGAGAGAGAGAGAGAGAGAGAGAGAGAGAGAGAGAGAGAGAGAGAGAGAGAGACAGAGAGACAGAGAGACAGAGAGACAGAGAGACAGAGAGACAGAGAGACAGAGAGACAGAGAGACAGAGAGAGAGAGAGACAGAGAGACAGAGAGAGACAGAGAGACAGAGAGACAGAGAGACAGAGAGACAGAGAGACAGAGAGACAGAGAGACAGAGAGACAGAGAGACAGAGAGACAGAGAGACAGAGAGACAGAGAGACAGAGAGACAGAGAGACAGAGAGACAGAGAGAGAGAGAGCAAGAGAAAGAGAGAGAGACCTCCCTGACTATGACATATGGTACCATCATCACCTTCAAAGCACAGGGGAAAGAAAACAAAGAGAAATGAGCAAAACGAAATTAAATTAAAATAAAAATTCCATGTAACAAACGCTAATTGAACAAATGTGTGTTTCTCGCACTTGTCCTAATCACAATATTGTTTCATTGATCTATTTGCCTTCAGCGATAGTCTTGTAGCGCTCAAGTACCGTTTATTTATACCTGTTCCATATCCATCCTTCATGCAGGTCTTGTCTCTTTTTTTACAGATTTGGAGCAAAATCGACAGAATGGTGGATTGTCCGCCAAGTGTCCGCTCGGGCGAAGTTCAGGCCACGTTCCAGAAGGTGCTGGCGAACACTGTCTCTGCCACTAGCTGTGATCGAGGTGAGCATATCGTTGATGTCAATTTGTGTATTGGGTTGGGGTATGGGGCGCAGGGTTACCAAGTTAACACGCGCCCCGCTGGGGGGGTCGAAATTCGCCGCCCCCCTCCTGGTTTTCCCCAGATAGCTCAAAAACGAAGAGACGCAGAACAACGAAAATTACAGTACCTTATCCCTGATTGATTTTACACATCTTACCAATTTTTTTAGCTAAGGTCATGTCAAGTCAGGGAGCTATTCAGGGTCAAGTGACCCGACCTCAAAACCTAAAATTACGAGTTTGAAGCAGCGCCCAGCGAACATTAGCAAACCGATCAGTTTGAAACTTCCACAATATGATAAGGTCATTGGGGTCTACAAATCTGCTATCTTGGAATTTTGATATTGTTGACCTAAGGTGGGGTCACTTTTTTGGTCACCCCACTATAAGTCTATGGTGAAAAATAGAATGGATTCGTTTTCAGTAAATACTGGATAGATAAAGCTGAAAATCCTCAAACCGTCTATTCTTACCAGGATATTGACCATAAAGTTTATTTTTTGAGCATCTGACCTCTCAAAGGTCATATCAGGTCACGGGAGCAGAGAGGGATTGTTTTGCCAATAACTTCTCACTGAATTGAGATAAAACTCCCATTTTGCTTGCATTGTATTTCTATTGTCACGGGACGTCGATTGATATACAGCATGGCCATACCAGGTCACTCTGTGACCCTGACCTAGGTCGAGGTCAGGTCATTTTGACTATTTGACCTAACAAAGTCATATTATACATCATTTGATTTGCCGCGATGAGAGGAGTCCAATGATGCATAAAGATTTGCTCTAGCTTCCCTGAGGAAAGATATAGAGAGGGAAACGTACATTGCTCTGTTGTAAGCCTATGGAGCCTTCTTTGACCTATGCTGACCTCAATATTGACCTGACATAAAAATTATTCCTATAAAGTCTCGTCGTCTTGTCAGGAGCTTTCGAACGCCGCCCGTAATTTTCCTTTAGCTTTCGTGGGGAACGAGATACGGAGGGGGGCGAAAAACGCCCCCCAGGGGTGCGCGTCATGCAAGGGACCCCAGCGGGGCGCGTGTTAATGGAGCGTGTGATTTGAGTGAGTGCCTTAGATACGCGAACTTTGAGCTTTTTGGGAGTACCAGTGTCGGGAAGAAACCGATATCTCATATAGACTAGAGCAGGGAACTTGAGTAATATGCAGCCTTTCATGATCTACTATTCCTTGCGCGGTGGTATATTATGTTTCTAAGTTGTGTTATATTTCTTTGCACTGGTGTGTCCGCCTCGCTCGTGATTAAAATTATCGCCCGGACGAATTGGGCAATGCATGGAAAGTTTCATATGAGAAAAAAATCCGTATGGAACTTTTCCGAAAAATCATAATTTTTTACCTATGGTGGAGTTTGACCCAGCTTGATAATTTTTTCCAACTGTATTTTGTTTCAAGAACTTCTGTTTTATTTCTTAACTTCACTGTGAAACCTTGCTGGGTACACGCCAAACATCTGAAATGATTTGTATGGTGATGTGAACTTTGAATGGGGTTAATGAGGTCATGAAGTAGGCCATTCCGCTGTGGTTCCGGTAGAATATGCAACATGACCATACCAGGCCACCCTGTGACCCTGACGTAGGTCAATGTCGTGATATTTTTACAATTTGAAATAAGGTACCATATTTTACATCATTTGATTCGCCACGATTAGAGGAATCGCTTGTTTAGAGCTATTAAATATTGAATGGGATTTTCGATACATTGGACCAGGTATCGTCAGACTTTTGCGTTTTGCAGCTCAATGTACCTCGTTGTATTGAGTTATAAGACATAACAAACATTTTGTATGTTTCCTTGTCACCCTGCAGTGGTTTCATCCACCCTGGTACCGTAACATTGGATGAATTGTCTTAACTGCCAGTGCTTCTTGTTAAGAATATCCCGTGATATTCGATTTTACGGTGCAAAAAATAATTAAATGTTTTTGTATAAACAGGAAAATGTTACCGCGCGAGCCTTCTCGACAACACCTTTGCTTTACAAATTGAGTGATGCAATTACATTTCCGCAGGGACTGCAGTCACGGACATGGTGCGCCTCCTCCGCGCTGATCTGAATGACGTCATCCAAGGGAAAGCCGAACCTCAACACCAATATGGACTCAGCACCTGGAACGGCCAGATGTACGTCGATGGCAGGCTGTGATTGCTGTCCTGACAACGGATCCTGAGAAGGCATTCCTATGGGGCGCAGTTCTTCTGGTTTTCAATCAGTGGTGCGCGGGAAGTCTCAAACGCATCAGCGATTTCTTAGTGCCGGTTGTATTCAAGGACAAGGGTGACGCCGAGGGCTTTGTCCTGAAGAACAGGAAGGCGATCCATGCCATCCTGCGAGAGGGAATGGAAACTGCCAGTTCTGTGGAAGAACAGTGTTTAAAAGGGTTAGGGGGTAGGGTTAGGGTGGGGGTTTTATGCTTTGGTGCTTTCCATAAAACTGTATTGCTGACCTCATAAGGCTAAACTGGTGTGGGTGACTTCATCCAGGAGTGGAAATTTAAACCGACAGTACTGTATCTGCATTTGGAACGGCCGGATGTACGTGGAGAGACAGGCCGTGTTCGAGGGGTTCATACCACGGATCCCGAGCAGAAGCTTTTAAGAAGCTGTGATATGGTTTCAAATTGAGTGAATACTTTGACGAATAACTTGTTTTGTGCTACTTTTTATGTCCCTGCGTGACCGTCCCTTGCCATACGAGTGTGCCGTACGCGGCCGTTACCGGTATCTGAGCTGATCTCAGACCAGCCACCCTCCGGCGGCGGCCGCGCATTCCCGCCGAGAGACGCCAATGACCCGCTGGAAGATGTGTATTTGGACGTTGTCTCGCTGCAATGGGTACGGCGTGTATTTCCGGCAAGTTGACATTGTGATAGGCTGTTGTAACGTGATCATAATGTGATTTTCGGTCGGCATTGGCCAGCCCCACTCGAAGTGCGCACTTACCCGGTAAGAACAATTCTGTTCAGGGGACTTACGATTCCGTCAAGGTCTGCCCAGCGATTGCTTAGTGTGTAGTTCAGTTGCCCGGCCAGGATAACTATAGTTAACACGCGCACCGCTGGGGGGCGAAATCGCCCCCTCCTGGTTTTCCCCCAGATAACGCAAAAACGAAGAGATGCAGAACAACGAAACTTACAGTGCCTTATCCTTGATTAATTTTACACATCTGACAAAATTTTTGAGTTAAGGTCATGTCAGGTCAAGGAGCTATTTAAGGTCAAGTGACCCGACCTCAAAACCTAAATTCACGAGTTTGAAGCAGCGCCAAGGGAACATCAGCGAACCGATCAGTTTGAAACTTCTACAATATGATGAGGTTATCAGGGTCTACAAATCTGCTATCTCGGAATTTTGATATTGTTGACCTAAGGTGGGGCCAATTTTTTGGTCACTCCATTATAAGTCTATAGGGAAAAATACAATTGGCTCGTTTGCAGTAAAAACTGGATAGATAAAACCGAAAATACTCAAACCATCTATTCTTACCACGATCTTGACCATAAAGTTGAGTTTTTGGGCATCTGACCTCTCAAAGGTCATGTCAGGTCACGAGAACATAGATTGATTGTTTTGCCAATAACTTCTCACTGAATTGAGATAAAGCTCCCATTTTGCTTTCATTGTTCTTATATTGTCACGGGGAGTCGATTGATATGCAACATGACCATACCACGTCACTCTGTGACCTTGACCTAGCTCGAGTCCAGGTCATTTTTACTATTTGACCTAGGAAGGTCATATTATACATCATTCGATTTGCCGCCATGAGAGGAATCCAGCGATGCATAAAGATTTGCTCTATCTCCCCTGAGGGCAGATCTAGAGAGAGAAACGTACACTACTCTGTTGTAAACTTATGGAACCTTCTTTGACCTTTGCTCACCTCAATATTGACCTGACATAAAAATTCTTCGTATACAATCTCTTCGTCTTGTCAAGAGCTTTCGAACGCCGCCCGTAATTTTCCTTTAGCTTTCGTGGGAAATGAGATACGGAGGTGGGGGGCGAAAAACACCCCCCCCAGCGACCTAGAGAGAAAAACGTACACTGCTCTTTTGTAAGCTTATGGAACCCTCTTTGACCTATGCTGACCTCAATATTGACCTGACATAAAAATTCTTCGTATACAATCTCTTCGTCTTGTCAAGAGCTTTCGAACGCCGCCCGTAAGTTTCCTTTAGCTCTCGTGGGACATTAGATACGGGGGGGGGGGCGAAAACCCCCCCAGCGGGGTGCGTCATGCCAGGGACCCCAGCGGTGCGCGTGTTAAGTTTGCTTGGATTATTGTATGTTTCGTAAATTAGTCGAAATTGTTTGCCTGACGGTAATAAAACGCTACAAACTTGTGTGTTCTTTTGCTGCTAGTCCTCGAAGCGATTTATTTAAATTATCCTTTCCAGGGCATTTTGTATGACCCTCCTATAAAGGGTCACCTGACCCTGTTTTGGAGGGTCACATCGTACGTAAATGAAGGGTCAACTGACCCCGAATCGGCGGGTTCCATGGTTATTTGGCGAGTCAAGTGACCCGTCTTTAAAGAGTCATGTGACCCCCTTAGTCCTGGTGACTCCCCTCTGCGGTGTCGATGAACACCGAAAAAGATAGGACATTTTTACAGGGTCACATTACGCCGCTCCGGGGAGTAAACTCTTCTTTCCGGAGTCAAAATTTTTCTCAGTGTGCAGCCCGCGCCTCGGGCTGATTCGGAGTCGGGTGATCAAACATTGGAAAAAACCGCGTTTGCACGTTTGCACGTCCGATCAGAGGGAGCGGCACCTTGCCGGGGTGGCGCCATCCGGATCAGGGGTGGGCGCGCACCCAGGGGGGGCAGCGGGCAGGGACCCCCAAACGCTTTAGCTCCAAAGTGCCGGCTCCATCCATGTGGGGCGCTGAAGGTGCCCATTGAGGGGAAGGATGAGCCTTCACCTGACTTTTAGAGGCAGTGCTACGCTGGACTTCCGAC